>JAUKWC010115597.1:0-23408 GCA_032356245.1 Endocladia muricata
CCCCCCCCCCCCCCCCCCCCCCCCCCCCCCCCCCCCGCCCCCCCCGAGAGGAGCTGTGTATCACATTTGGTGCTTGGGCGATGGTAAGTTCTGGCACAGTTTAGTAGCTCTCTAAGTCTGACTGCGGCTGTAGTCTCAGGTTTGTGAGAGGCAGGGGTAAAACTATACAGGTATCTGAAGTTTAGTTTAGAGTACAGAGGCAAACGAGATCATCGTCATTGGAGTGCAGTTACAAAAGACGTACCTTAAAGTACGACGTAGGCATCTTACTTCTAATCTATTACAATGAAGTCCTTTACAGGCTCACTTCGGGGCTCCACCTTAACCAAACTCTTTGCTCTGGAGTTCATCTCCAGACCTATGGGCTTGACATCGCCGTCGGTATGTCCCACATTAGCCACTTCAGCAGGTTTGCCATTTGCATTTTCATCACAGCCGTCACTGAGCACGCTGTCAACGGACCAAGATCGTTTGCGGCTCGCGGAGGCGTGGTGAATCACCTGTCTAGATCTTTTCTCGATCATTCCTTTCGCAGATTCCAAGCCGACATTGTCATTCTCAAGCTTGTGCATTACCTTTCGGGTGATTTCTTCAATCATGGCTTCCCGCACATTGTTATTCTTGGACTCCGCCGCATCCAGCTTGGGCCCGATAGGTCCTGTTGTCTCCTCAGTTTGTTTCTCGTTCACTTGTCCCGCATTGCTTGAGGAAAGAAGATTAGACACGATTCCCTCGATTTTTCTTCGTTTTCTCTTGTTCACAGTCAGAGTGTTCAACCCGTTCTTCCTTAAGGAGGAATCCACTTGGGGCTGTTCTGACAATTCCTCAGCCTCGATCTCTGAATCGTCCAAGTCTATGACAGCACCGGCGTGCATCGGCTTGTCTCTGCGGGGATTCTTTAGCTGATCCGTGTCATCATCCGTGACCTCTATCACGCCGGGTATTAGTGGTATTCTTGGGTGCTGAGGTAGCGACTTGTACATATCATACGTTAAAGGACGGTGCTTATCGTCGATTAATGATCTAGAGCGCATGAAGTACGACTCCCGCAAATAAATGGTAACGCTTGCGTCGGGCATTACTTCGGCGTTTTCTAAAGAGATGAAGTCTGCATACGCCAGCGTCTCAGTTGTAGTTGACGCGCACCTCACATTCAAACTTTGACCCATTTTAACCATTTTCTTCTCGCTGATTGCGTTCTTCTCCTCGAATGCTACCTTCTCGGTAGCTTTTAGTTCTTCATAGCCCGTTTTCATGCACCCATGTGATACAACAAGCTCGACGGAGGACAATCCTGCACCCCCTTCTTGCTCATCCTCCGTGGATGCTCCCTCCTCAACACATTTTGCCTTTGCAAACACGTAAGGACGAGTAACGTTGACCAGTTTCCCGCTTTCGAGCTTCTGTCGACGCTCACAAAACCCATCAATGACGTATTCATAGTCTGAATCGCAATCGAATATCGAGCCATGCTGTTGCTCGCTGCCATCGATGCGAAGCTCCGCCAGTATTCCCTCACCTGCTTCCAATACATCTGCGGTACCTTCATGATTGGGACTGACATGAATCTCGAAATGCTGTCCTGGACGCGCAATGACGTACCACCCAGGAAGTACGCCTCTACCGCGCGAGGATGCGACATCCGGTGAGACGTAATATGTTGGGAGCATTTTCTTGATGGTCGCGTTTTCGGCGTCCGAGCCGTAAAGCGCGATTCCAATCGGCCCAGACGATGAGCGCGCTTGAGCGAAACTCGGAAGGAGCACATCGCGCGAGGAGAGCATGGAGGTGCATGGCACCACCGCACGAGGAGTTGCAGTGTATGCCATGAGAGGGGGGGGGCGGTGTCGGTCCTGTGAAGTAGAGAATAACGCGATGCGCTCGTTCGCGTTGAAAAGGAGAGGTTACGTGCACCGGGAACGAAAAGTAGAGGGTACAAACATACGTACTCGTGATTCTGTTTCTGCTGTCTTACTGGAACGCACAAATTCACATTTTATTGAAAAGATTAATCTTATGAGATCCGAAGTCCTTCACTCGTCACGCCCAGGCGTTCGACCAACCGACCTACCGTTTCGAACACTTTGGTGCACGGCTTCGAGGCAACAGCTTGTCTGTTGTCATGGCTTCACCTGTCTGTAAAGCCCTGCTGCCCTGGAATGTTGACACAGACGGCCTTGGCGGACTGAACGGAAGAATCAAACACAAAACGCGCTACTCTCCGCGTACTTAGTTGCTCGACGGAAAACTGATGTGGAGTACCTTGACGCCTGCAATGTTTGAGTTTAGCAACCCCGATGAGCGTGTGGAAATACTTTTTCTCTGCCGTAGCTGGGAAGTGTAACTTTTTGTGAATGGGGCAACTTTTGGTTTTTGTTTACCTGAAGCCCTTGTTCCTTTATTAAATGTATCAGTCGTGTTTATACGTAGTGTCCGACCTACCTTGGCAGCCCAGTCTGACAGAGCGTTGATCACTGGAAAGAAGAGCTTACCAATGCGTCTTTGTGAATAGCGTTTTTAGACATGCGCAGCTGTAAATATCGACTTTAGAAGTTTTCTGCACATGTTTCACTTACATTCCAGCCCCGTTCGTGTCGAAAATAGTGGTTATTGGGAAAGCGTGGTGCTCTCTCTTTCGGTCGCTTACTCATACGTAGTCAAATAAAGTCAGATTTATGAGTACCACAAGCCTTTCTGTTATTTCATTCCTGAATGAGCACCAAGGACTTACGAATACGTCTTCATCAACTTAATGCTCTACCATGCTTCTCTACAGGATGTGACGAGGAGTGATCCCAAAAAGGTTAGTCTGGTCTGGAAAAAAAGATCCTGTCCTCGGAATACGCTGAAACGTTCGGGCGGGGCAAGAGGTACAAGAAAAGTGGCAGCCTGGAACTATTACGAACGATGGCCTGAATAAGGTTTTCGGATTTGGCAATACTGCGAGGATGCTTGATTTGACGTCTGTGATCTGTCGACCATTTTTATCATCCACACGGGGAAGTTCACCAAAGTGCCCCTGTCAATTGTCTGTTAAACGGCCATCCTTCTGCTGGGGCCCTGCTGAAATCTACCCGTCATCGATTTGATCGGCTACACATCTATAGGATTTATTCTGTTCAACCTACATAGTGCGCTCCAGAGCAAATCCATAAAGGACGCGGTGTAAAAGGCTGTGTCGCCGTCTGTCAATTATTGCTCCAGAACCCTCAGCCAATGATGAAACTTTGACATGGAATAAGATAACATTCTTCGGTAGCGGCCGTAGCGAATTCCCGTTTGTTGCCGCTCATCACCCCCGGAGGGCCCACAGTCTTGTCGGTTTTCCTGAACTCGCCCAGAATCGACGCATGAGATTGAATCGCTCTTTCAATCACTGACGAGATATTGGCATCACTAGCCAGTCCAGCGGGGCGGCATTAGTTGAACGTTATGCAAGGCATGTTCGAGCTGTGATGTTGATGTTGAACTAGAGTAGCATATTACACTCAGCGTGGTCAGGAAAGGAAGGGCCAGAATAATGGCAAACAGGTACACACGGGAGACGCTTCGAACGAGCTGTCATTACCCGTGTTCACTGTGCTTCTGTCCTCTCCTCTACAATCCTCTCCTTTCGGTGCTCAACCCAAACACTCCTTGCCTTTCATAGCGAGGAGCGCAGGACGCACAGTATGGCTTGCGGTCGACAAACACGACTTTTACCAGCACCATGGGGACAGCGTTCTAAAGCTCATCGCCGGATGGCCGCATATGCAATTGGCGATCGCCTGTTGGTGTTGCAGCTGCAAAACTAGGGTGAGCTTTTCGTTTGAGTCGAGGACTACACGATGTCTGTGGAAAAGTTCACGAGTGTACGATATCGTGTGGCGTTGCGCATAGTACAGGACAGTGAAAATGTCGGGCAACCTCTACGAGTATCCTCAGGATATGTTCCGGGACCCGTTCGTCCATGGAATGGACTTGTACGTGTACTTCCAGTGCTGACTCCACTCGTCTGAAACTCATCCCGCTATTTGCTGCGATGAAATCGCACTCTATCGCCCATGAACTACCAAGGAAACAAGCGTTTCTCGAAGAAAGAGTCGTCATCACATTCTTGTACATTCCCATTTCCCCTAATACCACACATGGACGTCATTCAATGCATAGGAACTATACATGAACCCGCTGCCACCGTGTCTGTCATTCATTCTAGTGTCTATTGGACATTGATTTTTGCCTCATATGAGGCCAACTGACCACCGAAAAAGTATGTAAAATACATAATACGTATGGTGAATATGCTAGTTGTTGTACGTGTAATTTATCTCACCCTCTTCCATGATATCAAAACAAAGGGTATCCCACTCTGTTGCACTAAAACTCTGACTGCGCAAAACATTCGCTGAGTTTTTCTACCGCTCACTCTGCCAGAATAGAGAACTCAAAGACCTTCAAGTAGATGTAAACGATAGCGGAAGTGGACGTCTCCTTGATACTTTAATATCTCCGCGAAATTTGGCCTCATATGAGGCCAGATGTCCAATAGACACTAGTGTGTATTGTACCAACCGCCTCATACGAGACGGAAATCTATGCAACTTATTGGTGCAGTTCCTTACATCCCTTGAGCCCTCAGCTTGCACTAATTTATTTGTTTCCCCGTGTAAAAGTGTAACAATGCGCAAGGTGGTCCCATCTCCACACAGACAATTAAACAGGCTTCTGGAGGCTGTCAGCTTGCAATGGTGAGTCAAAGTCAGGGGGCAAATGCTTCTTAGAAATGTCTCAATCCTACTTTTACAATTACTTTAGCTTCCCTTAATAATTAGTGCGGCTATCTCATGCTCCCCCGCTGATAGAATGCTTAGCGAATTGCACTACCCCTTTTACAGTAGCCTGCTGCATTCGCTCATACGAAATTGGTAACCTTAGATCTAGCCCTTTACACAGACCGCAGTGAGGAGGTCCAACTCCAGAAGAAAAGAGGGCATCGGATACAGAATATTAAAGCAAGAGCACTCTTATTCTTTGTTTGAAGAAGGTTGGCGGAGTCAAAATTTTGAAGAATTTCTACATCTCGGGTCAAGCTAAGCGTCTTTGCGGAAGAAAGGCCTACTTTAAAATAGTCCCTTTGTAGACGCTAGAAAGAGACCTTTTTCGATTTTTTCTCATTGTGACGCTTCCGACTACACATTCACCTCCATCTGCTTAGACCATCGACACTAGTTGGGGAGCTCTACAAAAGTTTGGTTGCTCAGTTGTGGGTGAGGAGAGATGCTGCGAATGGAGCATTTATTGAAATGGCAAGAGAAGTCCAGCAGTGTTAGAAAACGAACATGAAAAATCCAATAAACCAACTTTTACTGTAAAGTCTAAACAACTCTGTCTCATATGAGGCAGGCGCCCAGGACAATAGAGACTAGTACTTTATAGCAAAAAGAATTTGATGGTATGGTCTTGAGTACACAGTATCATGATTTCTTTGGGCCTTCGCTCAATAATGTTACATTTCCATGTTTATTTATCTATTTAAAGGCACCAGAGAAATTGTTAACCTTAGAGGTACGATATTCAGCCTGCAATTAGTCGAAAACTTCTATCTGTGATATATTGTTGATTCCTTCTAGGGACTATCGAAAAGTTTCGCTCAATGGGAATATTGAATATTAGACAGGAATGCGGTGTGTACAACCGATCAGCAAATGCACGGCAGTCGTCGATTGGAAAGGAAGTGGTACTTCTAACGGAGAGATACGTGCACACAGTAGTAGCTCGAACGACCTATAGCTGTTCATGCAGCCGAAGTCCACTTGTTTACTTGGTTCGACTGACAAAGGGTACATGTGCACTACTTCAGATCGGCTAAATCAAAGCAACAAAACCAGAGGTTCAAATAAGAACGAAAAGGATTAAATCCACAAAACTTTCGCGAGATAGTCACATGGATGAGTGAGACGCTCGTTTTCGTTGGGTAATTTTATCGCACTTTGACAAAAGATACACAATGGCTATTCATGCTTGCTAAAGTGACATCCTTCGAGAAGTGTAAACGGTCCTCCAAAGCAGTCGGGGCCTCCAAGTTCCCCTTGCTACTCTTTCACATAAAAGGGACATCGAAGGAAGAGTCTGTCGCTTGTTGTGCAAGAATTCGGCCATTCTGCATCCAGATATGACACATCTCTAGTGCCTTTGGTCTGCAGACTCTCATGAGTGAGCAAGCTCAAAGATTCCGTTCATAAGCAAGAGACCGGATGTACAAACCTTAAATATGGAATGAGGAAAGCACATTCATCGTTTCCTCTCCTACTTTAGCTCTTCGCATCTGTCTTCTCCGCGAGTAATTGCTCCCTGACCCCCCTCAATACCGCCCGTTTAAAATGAGCTTACACACTTGTCTGTGCCCAGAGAATAGCTTTGTTGCTCTGCAGAAGTTTCAAGATTGGAGCACCACGAAAAACACAATAAGGGATCGAGGTATTGAGACTTCTTTCATAGAGTAACCGAAAATAATAGTGTCTATTGTTCTATTGATCTCATGTGCGACCAACTGTATATATTTTTGTCACAAGTTTCTAGGTAGATATTCTCTTTAATTTACATTTGACATCATCGTGACAGAATGACCTGCCCGCACACACTAAATTTAGAATAATCTGATACAGTGTGATAATGTTTGCACTCAGGAAAGCTCCATTCACCCTGTCTCATGCTATCGGAGCTTCGTTTCTCTGTACATGAGCCTTCATCTTAGGAAAAGCATATGGGGTCGGGCGGCAACAAGGAGTGACATATGCAAAATCAACCCACCTTCTCTTGATGTTTTCGTTGGCAAAACCTGTGATGTTTGGATCATATCTTCAGCGTTTTTTCATGTTAATCAATTTCCGAAACCTCATGACAGCAGCTTAGATTAAACTTCGACAGACGTGCACACTGCAATATATTGCAACTCACAGGAATGCATTTTTCGCTGTGGAGGTACACTACTGTTGGAAATTGAAAGCATCTTGGTCACAATAAAGTATGCTGTTTGTTTTTTTTGACCCGATGCCGCTCATTGATCCGAATGTGCGTAACCTTTCGTGATATGATGGGCCGTCGGCATCCGAGACACCTCATGCCGCAGAAGAATCAACTTCAGACGTGCAAGATCGTGACAATAAACACCCTTTGCACACTGTAGATTCACGTAGAGGGGTCATATGCTCTAAGCATCTCAATGACCGTAGCTGATGTACAGTGCACGGTATCACCAAGCCAGTGGATAGAATAGTCCTTTATTCGAAGTGCAATTGACTGGATCTTTTCTACCTAGTATGCTAAACTTCCTTTACGTTCATGGTATTTAAGAGTAATCCGCATCCCTGTAAACCTACGTTGCTGATGCTCAACAGAAAAAGTTGATACTACTGAGCTGACACACTGTAGTGCTGTGTGAACGACGCCTGTCAAAGCGATCTACCTTCGATGGTATTGAGAGAAATATAATGCATGCTTTTCGAAAGTGTTGGCAGTAATATGCTCAAGACACTTCGAACCAATACCTCTCTGTACTCCTACCCTCAAGTTTGTCATATCCGGGACCTTCTGGAGGTTTCTTTGAAAATAGATTTGAAGGCCTCTCCCACGCCTTTCTGTGAGCTGGAAAAAGCACCTTACACATTCAAATAATATTTAGCTACAATGGCTTACTTTGCTGCTGTTTTATGAGGTGAATCTGGAACTGCTCATCTACACTCGATTTGAAGAACGAACGGAATGTGATTGACTGAACATTTCACACATATGGACTTGCTTACCAGAATCGCGACACTTTCTTGAGTCCAAAGCGCTGCGAAAGAGTACGGTCTAACCGAATACTTGCCGAAGCATTAGCAGTAGTGTACTAAAACACGTACACAACTGTGACCGATAGCTATACATAGAGAAACAAAGTTATGTACATTCTCAATGGTGACTCTACGGTATTTATCGCTCAAGGAATGTTCTTATCTGTGTTGCAACTCTTTTCAACTCGGCTCTATCTGATGATATTCCTATCTTCAAAGCAATTCGGTAGGATTTGCATCTGAAACATATGACTTTTGCAATCAGCATGCTGTAGCCTATTAGTGTCATCGGGTACCCGAAAATTCACATGTCCAAGACTGTCGCAGGGTGACGCGACCTAAAACTTTGCTGCGTAGTTAACATTCCCCGGTGGTGGTGATGCAGACCGAGTCTGTACTTGTGATCGAAAAAAAGTTTTTGCCATTTGCCAACGCATCCGTATTTGGTTCAACTGCTGATGTCACATACACATCCGTACATAACTGTAGAGAGACGTGTCCTTTGTTCCGATGTTTCAAGCTATTCTGACATTCTGTACTTTTCAAGAGGTGCTACTAGACTGTGTTTTAGGTTTGTATTTTCTTTTGTGGCACCACATGAGGATATGAGTTACTCAGCGAACAACGTGTAGACTTATTTTGCTGCTCTGCAGCTCGACCCGTCGAGTTATTGCGCAAAAGGCACTACCTTTGAGATATATTGTAAATGCGTACAAATGCTATGAGAGGAGAAAGCCGCAATCACATATGCCGCAAAAGATGTACAGCACTCCCTACCCTTATGACCGAGTCCACAATGCGTGCCGCCAAACACATACTAATGATATTCAACTCAAGACAAGCAATCATCCTGGAAGACGTTCAAATGATGCCTATTCTCTGCTGCAGCTACTGCAGTACCGCAGTAGGGTATAGGCAGCAACTATAATACTCCCAGCTACATGGTGTCCTTCTGAGAGTGTGAACGCCATTTCGAGATGCCGCCGAAGCTGGCGTTATGCATTACTGATGACTAACGAGACCAATTCTGGTGGAGGAGGTTTGTGTTGAGATTAAAAAGTAGAAGAGAGCCGTCTGATGTGAAACGTGCCTCGTATGTATGACCGGGTGTGTTGAATTTTGTTTAGGTACCTTATGCCTTGCTTTCCGAGGAGATTGGTACGAGACAAAAAATGAATCGGTCGGATTTTGTTCTCACGACGATTCTACTCATCGTCGCTTGAAACAGAATGGATCCTCCTGTATGTCAAGTCATAGTACAATTATGTACTGTGGTCCCAGAGAATGGCGTTGTAGTTTCGTATACCGCATATAGTAGCGCCATGCTAGACACACCATTTATATCACGACTCGGGACGTGCAAAGCTGTAGTTCTGTGATTTGTCTGGCGCTAACTAAATGAAGATATATCTATGTTCAGAATTCTGTGGTTAGCCTCTGCGAAATGCATAACTGTTTGACATGTTTTGGAAACGGAAATCACAGAACTTCGGGGTTTACTGCTGATTTAGATTTGACTAGCAAAATGTACAAGACTCTTCCACATGTTTCACAGATCCTTCAATTGATTCAAAACGATCAAAACATTCGTTGTCTGCGTACATTGAATACGTGTACCCAACAGCTTGACCACAATCTGACATGTGCAACGTCGCAGCCCCGATAACATCATTTTCGGTGAAGAACATGACCACGAATGGTTCTTTCCTCTGCGATACTTTTCGCAGGTAAATGCTTCAACGGTATGTCAGGCTAAGCCGTGGTAGTCTAATTTGTTAAGAGCAAGCATGAGACCGGTTTGCTCATACATGTTACTGAAGAATGGATTAAGTGGCTATGTGCGGAGGGGGAAATTCAGTCTCAGATGGTACGAGGCTACCGTCCTGTTTAGAGATCAATACACAAGGCTCATGTGAATTTGTGTAGTCCCCAGCGCGTCGCCACAGATAAAAGGAACAGAAAGGAAGGCATGACGCAACACGCATGCGCTCCTTCCTGAAAAGGTTGGCTGCACGAGTAGAAGATTTCATTTCAGACTCGTGGCCTATTAGAAGATTCTCCAACGTGGACAAGCCCTCATTACCAGGGCCGCACCATACGTTTACGGTGCTGCCCTCATGCTCAATTGGGACTTTGCATTTCGGTTGTGCGCCGGGACACGCCACATGACGTTGCGCTTCGCACCGCGCAGCCAACGACATGTGAAGCGCAAAAGCCTTTCGTTATTTAAGACATACAAGTAAAGGCAGCACTGTTGGGGCTCACCCGCACAGTGACCGAGCTAGGGCGATTGCCTCTTCCATCCCCCTTTTGTTCCGTCCCTTCCAAAGTAGATCCCGGATAACCAATTCCGATCTCCATTTGTCAACCTTGACTAGGCGGGCACTGCACCCTATTCTTCTTTCTACGCTTTTCTTTTTCTGTGTGGACCTGAATGTAGAAAACCAAGTGCTGCTCCTGTAGCTAATACTCTTTGCTACAAAAGAATTTCAACAGTGAAGCCCCTAATTGAATTCAAATAAGGATTTGAGAATTAGCTGCCCAGACTAGTTGAGAGCAAGAGACCTGCAAGCTCTCCATCACACTGCTCTGCACACCCTACTCAGGTCCTGGCATCAGCAGAAAACGATTTTTCATGGTGCAGTGATGCCAGCACGACTGAGTGATTCCAGGTCAGAAACAGTTTACGAGGTGGACGTATGCAACATAGTTGAACCCATAGTCGAGAATTTTATTGGTCATTCATCAATCATTTAATTGAACAAAATCGAATCGAAACAAATCCCTGAGGAGGGGTTCAATGACCATCTTGACTGTCTATTGCACATTTGGCCTCCTATGAGGCCTGCTGCCCAATCGACTTCAGCTAACTAGGACCCATGAACTGTAATCATCATGAGAATATTGTAGTCCATCGAAGTTTATTTCTTCGTTTCTCACCCATTCTGTTGATGACAGAGCGACTTGTAAAACAGCATTATCTTGAAGTGGACGAGAGAAAACAAAGTAGTGTGTGTGAAATTGGAGCATCAGACAGTATAATGGTGCGAAAATACGAAATTTAGTCCGGCAATCGATAGGTGACTCAGAAAATCAGTGCTTAGCAGCGGTTTATACAAGTTGAGAGCGAAGCAGATAAATTCATTACTGTACACGTTACGTAATGTTATTGCAAAGTGAGAGCGCTGAAGTCGAAAATCACTGTAAAGCTGGCATGCGTCGTGTTTGTATCACGGCTGAGGCCAAGTCCGTTAGTCTGCATACACTGTGTGCATCGTACGGGCGCACACCACCTGGGTACGACAAAAGATCATCATCAGCGTGCATAAGAACGATGAAGGCATCAGGAATGCCATTTCCTTTCTTTCTCACATGTATCGGAACCGTGAGCATTGTACTCACACCAGCAGATACTGCCTCCACGGCCCTTTCACAATTCCGTGACTTCGACGACAGATTGGGTGTCCAGATAGCGTGCCTCAACTGGGCAAGTTTCAATATTGAGCTATCCACACGTGAAGCCCGGGCTTTTCGAGCAAGGTCTTGAAGAGATTGGCGAGTACTTGGCATATTCATAGGAGATACAAAAGCGGTTGACAAAGCAAAATTATCCGAATTACGTGCGAAGAAGCTTGCGGAATCAATTTTAATCCAGACTTCTCCATACTTCCAGTCCATAGAACCGCACATGTTGCGGACTACTAGCTCGCAAGCGTCTTGAAGAGAAGGGGCGCTCAATAATACCTCCGTTTCGTGACTAGATACAGTTGGTTGCGTTGGTGGGGAAAACAAAAGTTCATTTTTGAATTTCGCTCTCTGGCCTTCCATGTGGGCATACTGGTACATAGCCATCTCAAGGATTTGGATTTTGTTCTTCATGGGCTTATCCTCACACTCTGTACCGCGTAGCTTCTCCAACAGGTTGGTCAGTTCTTTGAACTTTCGATTGAACCGACCTCTATTTTCTCGCATCATCTGATTATGTCGCTGTCGGCTGTTTTCGTCTGTAGGCCTCTTTTGCGAGGTAAACGCTCTTTCCGACTTTATCTTGTCTGCTTGAATGCTTGTACGTGCGCGTCCCTCGCCGAGATACAGTGCTGGCATAAACCCGCGATTGGGCAGCTTCGAAATGCTTTTTGCAGGTTTCATGTTGAGGAACTTTCTCTGGCATTGTCCCTGTGTCGCAGAACCCCGAGCACGATGTGGGGATCCCAACAATGCGTCTAGACGCGAATTTGCGGGAGAATTTGGCAGTTGGGCGTCTGTAACATCCGAAACAGTATCTTCACCTTTCACGGGTTCGAAATGGCTTGGACTTTCTTGAACAATTGGGAGAGAAGCAACTCCCTCTACGTTGATGCTGAAGTCTAGGAGATTAGGGCTGTTCCAAAACGACGAGTTTGAAACGTTTGGAGGTAGAGTAAATATGTCTTCACCAACTGCCAACGGTACCTCACTACCATCGAGAAGCCAGTCGCGGGAGTCCATAACGCCTCTTCGTAAGACCTGGAAGTCCTGCCGAACAAGAAGAGAACGAGGAGATGACGAGGTGACGACTACGAAGTGTCGTCGCAAAGTGGGAAGGGCTGAACTAGGTAGACAACAGTTTACCGACCACGCAGAATATCCGAACCGCGAATTTATGTTGAAGGAAGGAGACGGACGCGGAGTCCAGATGTGCGCAGGAGTGTTTCGCGATTATACACATACAAATAGTGGGATGTGTCCTGAGGTGAATGCCGCACGCTCAGATATATGCTCCAGAGAGGTGTATAATGAGAGGTTTGAAGTTGAAAAACGTAGGGCAGGCACAAAGAGAGGACGGAAACTTGCAGTGTGAGATGGCCTGATGGACAATCCGAAGGGGGCAAATGCCAGCACTGTCCACGAGGTCCTTCCCACGGCAAACAGGTTGTAACGAAATATGCAACTCTTGCGACCTGCACCGGTGCTCGTAGTCGGCAAATGTCAGCTCGTACCTTGTTGGAATGGAAGGTGCTGGAGACCTGTGACTGGACAAATATAGTCTGGTGCGATTATCTTGAAACCTTCAAAAAAAAACTTGGAGGGCCTTCACCGCCCACCAGGTTTTTCATACACGTCCTGTGTGGGGATCCTTGAGAACAAGCAAAAGAAAAGGTTGACAATTGTTGTCATGGCGAGAACTTTACACAGCTGGACTTTGTCTGCGCATCTCTTAGGGAATAACGGCCCTTGTCAGAAACCTCCTATGTGGTCTTCAACTCCCTGATCGCCATCTCCAACAAGCTCATCCCCAACCCCGAGATATTTGTGGAGTATCTGGTCCAGGAGAAGCTGCGCAATCTGTCGCATCGAGGCTTCAATGTGATGTAAAATACTGTGGCCTAAATGAACAGAGCTCATATGGGACTGGCCCCAGACAACGGGTTTGGGTGGACAGAACCAGTGAGTGTCTGTCCAGGAGCCGTGTCGGGGGATCTGTCCACACTTTGGATAATTGAGCTCTCCGCCTCTGGGGCAATTCTATTCGACGGCTAGCAGACGCTGCATCACCAACAGGTTATTTCGCAACTTGGAAACCAATATCTCACTTTCTCTGCTTATATCTGTCATAGTCTTCAGCTTTATGGGCCTTGTCCCCATCCAGAGATGAACTTTCTAGCTAGGCCCTCTTGAGTGATGTGCAACGCTGCGAAAGAGAAACTTTCAGTTATACAGCCCCCATCTATCTTGTTTTCGAGAAGGCCTGCCGATGATACTGCGCCGTGGGGCTGTCTGAAAAGAATGTATGAGCACTCTTCTCCGACGAAATTCGAGCGGTTGTTTCCGAAGAACTACTTTTGTGACTAGAACATTAGGCACACCCTGAAGCAAAGAACTTGCATGATCCCACAGCAAGTGACTGTAAAGTGTTTGACCCCTGTTCCCAATATCAAATGAACCAGTATTTCGGAGTCATTTACATGTTTTTCCAAACAGTCAAGCAGGCTACAAGCAAAAGTACTGACAAGATGAATGGGCCGTTACACCTCGGATGTTATGCACTTAAGTAGTGTACAACAAGACATGAACCTTACATTCATGATAAGTCACGAATGTGAGGTCCATGTTATGTAGTGCGTTCGGCACCGAACACAGAATATAGTCCAGGAGGAAGTACTGAAACTTAATATGCCACTCATACACAACTCAACTTACTTCCAGAAGGAAGGTTAATTCAAAGTCTAGAAGCATCCCCACTTGAGCGAAGCTTATTTACTAATGGTGGGGTGAGAACATATAACTGTATGACGACCAAGGAAATCAAAAATGCCGTTCATGTAGAGTTCTGACGAACTCGACCGCTCTCTACATCTTCCACATTATGCGGGGCACTTAACTGCTATGATAAAACCAAAGGAGGAGCAAAGGTGTAGTGTCATTGTTCCGACAGCAATCGGCTTATCTACACAGTCCAGATCAGCCGATGAAGCGAAGTTGAGACTCTTTTTACTTACCTGACTATTCAGTAAAATTAATGGCCGTCGAGGAGGTGTTGTATCCAAAAGCTTTCAAGCCAATATGTTCCTAATCCTATGGGTATATATATCAAAAACTGCAGGGAATAATACGGTCTACTTAACGGGGTTTTCTTCCGACTGCTGGCAAAAAGGTTACTAAACTTTCAAAGTTAGTAGAGTACCGCAACTCTGAGAGGTTGATAATTCGTGACGTCGAAGAAAAAAAAAAGCCCTGATTCCTACTTTAGAAAAACAAATCGAGCAAATTGGAAAGTAGACACTGGGAGAATGTCTCAGAACTATGGGCATTTTGCTCTGGCGGCAGACCTTCCATGTAGGCTACACCTTTAATATACCTGATTCTTCGATGGGTGGGATTATCCATTGTTTGAGATCATCAGAATAAGAGGAAGTTCATTTCCGACTAAACCTTTTTTTCACCGAAAAGAATTAACGGTGTTCTGCTCAATTAGGAATACGAGGAGTAGTTGCTTGGATTAATTCTTGAGAGTAACTGAAGTTAGAAGCTACCATTAAAATGTTTTCTGTTGTGTTGGGTGAAAGGTAAATAGCGGTGACGATGGTCCAATCATTTTCAACAGAAAGGGTGCGTCGGTCAGCCTGTCATGCTGAACTCCGGGCAACGTTCAGAACTTTTTTTACAATACTGTTTTAATTAGGTGTACTTAGTTTCCGCAATCCTAACGAGTTCAGCAATAGAAATTTCCCGAGTTGAACTTGGTGTTTGTCACTTGGTATTTTCAGAAGCATGCAGTTGCTGCCATATGCACAACAAATTACTTTTAACAGCGATAAACTGTTTCATCCCTGTACTACTATCGTGCGCGGGAAACCAGGACTCCGTTGAAAGAAGCCGTAGAAATCCCTAGGAGTTATTATGGAGGGATCTTACTTGATAATAATATTTAAAAAGACTAACTGGAAACATATTGGCAACAATGAATACAGTACATCGGCTAACGCAGTTGAGGATATTTGCATTTTAGTGTATATGAAAGTACACGAAAAGAGCAGAAAGTGCTGTTATGTACTTCAGAATGAGTACCTTAATGTGCACACGACGATCATCGATATTTCAAAGATAGTACAAGGCCAATAGTAATAAAACCATTTTCGTTTACACATCTTGAGAGCAGACATTAGGTCGCGGATGTACTCTTTTTGGAGCCGTGTAGAATGCAAGTTTCAGTGTAGTCATCATCCTGCACAATCCAAAAAAAAGGATACTACCAACCAGAATATCATCAGCTAAATGGGATCTTACAGGCCCTTTCTTGGCGATTCCTCGATTCGTAGATGACATGCTACATGACGCCATTATTATGAGCTCTAGAGAATTGAGCATTTCCTTTGAACCCAATGCATCGTGTTGATTTCACAATTATGCGAAATCAATTACACCACGCTCTCTATTTGCTCCAACTTGCTCACCGAGAACATAAACAAAATAGGTCTGCATACTTTTTTGACCTTTCCATGATCAAGAAAACTGTGTATGAAGACGTTAATAGTCAATAGTTCAAATTATCTTCAAAGTTTCAGATATGTTCGAGACGGTAGTCTTCCTTTTTGCAACATTTTCAAAAAAGCCATTCTGAATCGGAGAACCACCCTATGCTATCTGTGGAAGGAGAGTACTGTGCAATGGGCCGCGAAATTATAAACATGGCCAACAGAGCCTTCTAAAGAGCGGTAGCCCCTCCAACTCTCATACAATAGGCTCTATATGAAGGAAAGTAGTTAATTTTTTCTTTCCGGCCAATCAGGGAATTGTGGCCATATTCCTTGAGTTCATGTGGCCTGGTCATGATGATTCGGAAGGGTACTTCCAATAATTCGTCGGAAGCTTTCTAAATGCTTTCGATGAGAAAGAACATCGCCTATTGCGAGATGCAAACGTGAGACCAGGGGGTGGAATAGAGGTAAAGCCGGGAGGGGGCACTCACATAACGAACGAATGAATGATAAGTGCAACGGAAATGCGGGATCTTAAGCGTCACGCAGGATCAGCTCAATGGGAGTCGTCGCTGTGTGGTGGGCCAAGAATTACGAAATTCGCTCTGACCTGCGGCATATGGCTAGCCTCAGCGATGTGTGCTGTGGGCAGAGAAAGCATCTCCGTGGTAAGAGCGACGCTCTTAACTCAGCGGTGCACGTGTGTCACAGTTGAGCACTCTCCGAAGTAAAAGAAAACACAGCAAAGAAAGAGCTCGCCAGGCTGTGCGCTGTTTGATCTGTAGGTCCTCTTTTCAGGAATGCAAAAGTACCCCACATCTGGTGTCACCCCTCTCCAGAAGCGATTCTTACGTATGGTGTGGCGGTGAGACGACATAGAACAAAATGTTTGCTCTATGTTCCAGGAATGGGAGTAGAGAACGAGAGAACGGTGAAGGACTGTACGTGCTGACACATGGGGTCGAATGTGAACAGAAGTGAAAAAACTGTTCGGTTGTTCAATTACCCGCAGAACTCTCACGAGGGAAACCAGGGTTAGAGCAAGAAATTTTGATAGCAGATTCCGATTCCATAGCTACTTCTGCGTCATCACTAGATGCGGTGACATTCATCTCGTTGCCACCCATTCTTGTCCTCAATGAAACTAAGGGTAAACCCATCGCGGCTCACGTCTCTATGCTAAGAAACTAGAATCCAGTATTGACATTATGAATGTATGTCATTGGTTTAAAGAAAAGGATCTCGTTTTAGGACGAGCAGTAAAGTTATCTTTTACACTAATCAAGTACCGATACACCCCTGAAGTACTGTCGAAATTCTATCACTGCCAGCAAGGCATCATGCCAGTTTTTGTCTCGACGGTCTGTCAAAAAAGAGTACGAATGAGATCCCATCTTCTTGTACAACGCAACAGTTCGAAACATGTCCAGGAGCACACTGCGTCGACTTGATATCTACGTACCGTCAGGCCACGTTCGAGAGAACATATGGCATCCTTCATGGATATGAAAGCTGTTCACACTGGAACAATGATGGTAACTGTGGTTCGTCAAACTGAGATGTCGTCCAAGGTTGGGAATCCAAAGTTGATAGATGTCTAATTTTTAGGATCTAGGACGCATTAGCTGGCATACTCTGGACTCCAAAATTCCATGTCGAGAGTGCATACATTTGTCGCAGGTCAGAGATAAACTTGTCAACTCCTAGGATCAGTGACCAATTTACAGCCGGACTTTTCGTACACTTACATTCTCCAGGAAGTCGTGAAGTTTGGACACATTACAACTTTTGCTCCGGAGAGTCCCACAACCAGGAACATTCTTCGGTATAAAGTAGAGTTTCTTCGTCACCTTAGAGAGAGTGACGAATTACTAGCTTTCTGAAACAGCTGCTCGCTACTCATAAAAGGTTTGCGATGCCTAATGTTAGTTACGATGCTTGATACAAACGAATCTGATGTTTACATACATCCGCAACTTTTCAAATTGTGGATACATCCCTTATAGAAATGGAAGATTATAATTCTGGAATAGTATATCGTTAGGGATAAGGACTACTTCACAAAGTAAAGCTGGAGAAGCGATATTGCTCGCGAACAATGCTGGCACAATGTCCGTTCATCCCATCTTTCAGTGTGAACGTATTTCCCGATGATCACAAACTACATTAGGATGCGCAGGACCTATGCTATGTATGTATGATCCACAGGAACTAAAAGGTACACTCAACGATCGTGCGAAGTGTAATTTGCGCATGTAGATAGTCAGCCTGCCCACTAAACATGTTGAGGCGAATGTCCTTTTCATTTTGGCTCCGACACATTTCAATAAAACTGTTTGGCAACACCTTTTCCCAGAACTAACTTGTCGTGGTGAGCTGGGCACCCCAATCCACAGTATGCACTGTTTGGTGTTCACTATAGACGGGCGAAGCCCTCACAACGATGACTCCAACCAACAGCCACACGTCTATGCGGCACCTGTCGGCAGCCCGGGAAGCCTTTTTCCAGATTTATAGATGTGCAGTGCATCGGTGCCTTTCCACAACTAGTATCACTTCTGGGACGACGATGACAACCCAAAGTTCCTTCACTGATTAGCAAGTGCTTCCAGTCCTTTTTCGCATTTCGCTCCGAATGCGATTTTACATGTAAAGGGTGGGGTGGGTACTGGAACTTTCACCTCATTGTACGTGCTGTGTCCAGGACTGGAAGACGGTTGCCGTTAATTAATTACATCTCCAACAAGATTATTAAAATGTCGCCAACACGGAGCATCAGTAGATATTGACCAGTGCAGGATATCTTCTTGGCAGCATTGTACTACAGCAGAAGAAGTGGGTTCAACGGCAATTCGGTGCGACTGGTGGAGGGTCTTAGAGATGACGAGGAAGAATCAAGATAGTTGCTAGATGGGAAAACACCGCCTGCGCGAACATGGAATAAGTCACAAGTGGTACATTTAACTTCAGAATCATACACAGCGGTCCATTTGGGATGGCCAATCACTATTATCTCAGCTGTGGTCGTCTGTCCGCCACGGACGGATCATAAGCCGATTTTCAACGGTGCATATGTACATTGGTCTCTACTTTTTTCTGGCGGTATACTTGCAAGATATAGTACTTGAGTGGTAGATATCACTGTAAATCCAGGACGGCTTTCGGTCCCACCTACCTACCCTGCACAGCTGGATTTCAAGTTCTCGGAAAACAGTCTCCGGATTGTCAATGCCGGTATCCCGATCCTCCTACACAGATGTCTGTCAGTCAAAAGTCTTGTTGGAACCCAACTCTTCTCCGTCATACGACCTGCTTTGACCAGGGAAATCAGTAGACATCAAAAGCAGGCAGTCTGAGATTGAATTCTGCGAGTGCGAGAATGGAACACTCTTCACGTAGGAGAAATAGAGTGGTCAGATTACACAACGAGGCACCGAAGTTTGCTAGGAGAACGGGGATCAATGGTCTGTTTTTTGCAGACAGAGCCCCTCTCCCCGCAAGCGAAGCGCTTTGCGACTTTGCAGTTTGGTCCCCATAGCCACGTGTGGGGGGACACGTTCTTGCGTGCCTGTTTCCAGAGTTGCGACTTCTAGCTAGTAAGCGTTGCGTTGATTGAGCAAGGGGCGACAAAATGTGGACTGGTTTTGAAACCTCTGGGCGTTCACATCAATGCAGGTCTGTAGACGGAATGTATGTGTACAGTAGTATTCTACGACATCTACAGTGCGTTACACCTTGCAACGATCGGGGTATTGTGGATGTATTTGGAGCGCAAGAGAGTCATGTTACTCACCGTACTCCTGGCGAAGCTGCGAAACTTTCTCAATTGGATATTCTCGACTGCCACAGGACGCGGGAGGCGTCTAACAGCACACAACTCGGCTACATAGACTTTGTTACGAATTCCGTTGTATGAAAGGGGCACCTAGCTGGTGATCATCAAACTGCGAATCGGCTGTTTCATTCGGAGAGTAAACTATCGGCAGAGAAGAAGTGAGTCTCATCCGATTCTTTTTCGAAAGCCCTTGATTGCTTTCCTCTCTCGCTTCGGTGATCATGCTTTGAAAGATGTCAGCGATGGGATATGCAATCAAATCAACCACGAAGCATAGTTGTGTGTATTGTGTTTATTTCAAACGGTAACCGCTACACGAGTTCTTGGAATGTACCTCTCTTAGATAAATTATACTATTCGGTCGAATTTTGAGCCGCGATGAGGAACAGTGACAAGAAGCACACGGAGGATGTCCGTCCGCTTCAGTTTTGAACTGGAGCATATACTTCAGGAGATCCAAACCTTGTAGGACACTGTTTCGGTCCTCGAGCGGTTATACTATATATTGGGCGAGATGCTTAGAGTTCTGTGCCCTGTTTCTGGCCCACACACCGACCACAAGCGACTGGAGTGTATGCATATGCCCGAAATGAGGGTTTTGCGGGGGCTGTGGAATCAAGTGAACTTCAGACTATGTGCAGCCAACCATGCGGCATGCGATAGGCTGAGTATCAAAATTGCCATCACGCGCACAGAGCACTGCCTACGAGATAGACAGGGCAACGTCCTCTGTAACTCCGACAAGCTTCCTCCGTAAATCAATGGGGTGCAACATGCTGTGTAAGAGGTCCTCATCGTTTCCTTCCTTCCGAATAGCCCATGTGTTGCAAGAATCTGAAACAATCACTTCCACTAGTCATCTCTCAGCTCTGCGCGGACCAAGATTGACCTCATGTGTGCACTAGATATGAAACACTGCTTTCGTCTTTGTCCTCTTCTTGTTCTTCCGCTCTGTGTTCTGCGGGCGTGTGTGTTCCAGTATGAGACCGGTAAGGCATCTGCACCAACGGTTTTGCTCCTCGTGTATCACCGTAAAGTGATTCATGTGGAGTTGCGGTGCAGAAGGAACGTTGGGTTCCACTATCATGCCGCGCTTTCATCACCTTACTCACAGACGAGGGGCTGCTAGGTATTGTGCAGCGAAACAGGGCACACCAGGTGAGCGTGTGATACTGGTGCTCTGAGAGCACCGGGCAGAGCACCAATTTCACATTTCTATGCCTATAGAATGGCTGGGCGGAGAAGGGCATTCGACGGACTCGTCCCGCTTGCCGTCGTCACGTGAAAGTAGTCAAGTTGCGAAGTGACCAAATCGAATAATCCGTTTGCGTGAAATACACCACACGCACCCACCCTGTCCCGGAACCTAACCTCTATCAGAGTGGTGTAAGGTGTTTTTGTTTACGACCTACACTCTCCACCCTCCAACTCAAAACAAACCCCGTAGCCCAATTGACCATCAGTTGCCCAGTAGTTGAGAATTAACGAAATTTTCATGCTGATCACGGCAGACATGCCGTGTGTCGGCCCGTTCTCCATGTAGCCCCAAAGAGTTTCGGCATTCTGAAATGAGGACAGGTTGTTGGCAACTCTTCAATGACGTGTCTCAACTGTCAATTCAAACCAAGATTTGCGTGCGGAAGATTTCGTTGCGGCTGTTTCGTGCACATACCCTACGTCCCAACCTAGCGCGATCCTGCGTGCCAGAACTCATCCATAACGTGAGTTTACAACCAACTAAACGACGGGCAGTACACAACACCCTTCTTTACCTAAGCCCTGTTGCAAAACAAGGAGCTATATGAAATTGCATACGTACATGAGACAAGCGCGCTTGCCTCGTAATCCGCGACACACTCTTCTTCAACAAGCCTCAAGCAAGCACCATTCGCCACCAAGCCCGGACCGGCATCCGACGAGCTGCCGCGCGCAGAAGAGCCCCACATGAACAGAACGATTCGCGCACAAAGCACGCAGAAATAAGACTGAATTTCTCTCCACCCCCCCCTCCCCCCCCTCCCTCCCCCACCCCAAAAAGAACAAACATCCCCCCCAACTCTACTCGTCCCTACTTTCCGCGAGCAACTTTTTTTTGCGACGCGGACGCGCGCACCCTCTCCTCCCCCACTCCCACTTCCACTCCCACCCACACCCCCGCTACAAAGGCCTACTCGGGAATACCGAAGCGCCTCTGTAACGACCAGGGCGACTGCACGGTGAAGAAGGGCGCTCAGACAATTGTACAGCATGCGTTCTGGGCAGGTGCACCACGGTGTGCCCCACCTCTCCTTGGCTTGGGGAGCGGGTCCCAGGCGCTGAGTAGGGCCTCGTCAAAGACGTCCTTGAGCCCCTCCTGGGTGAGTGCGCTGCACTCGAAGAAGGAGTCTGCGCCAATGGTGCGTGCAACCTTTTCGCCCTCCGCGGTGGAGACCGGGGTGTGGCCGCGCTGCTTGAGACGGTCCAGCTCGACAGGGTCTTCTCGGAGATCCATCTTGCAGCCGCAGAGAATCATATGGCTTCCAGGGGAGACGCGCTTGATCTCCGGGGCCCAGCGACGCTCAATGTTCTCAAGGGATGGGTGGTGGACGATGGAGTAGCAGAGAATGAAGACGTCGGTCTCGTGGTAGGAGAGGGCACGAAGGCGTTCGTAGTCCTCCTGGCCGGCTGTGTCCAGCAACTCGAGAGTGCGCGGGCGACCGTCCACGTGCACGGTTGCTGTAAAGGTATCAAAGACAGTGGGGACGTAGTCTGTAGGGAACTTGTTTTCGGCATAACTATATACCATACACGTCTTACCGACGGAACCGTCGCCCACAAGGACGGTCTTCACTCTCACCAGGTTATCATCGGCAGCCATTGGGGTGAAAAAGGGCGGGGAGGAGGGGAGAGGAGCAAGACGGCAGGAAAGAGCAAAGATGGGAAGGGCAGAGGGCGTCTGAAAGCGACAAGGAAGAGAAAGAAAGCGTCGCAAGCAAGCGAGCTGCGAGAGTGAACTAGAGATAGAACAAGGAAGAGAGAAAATGCAGAACGGTTTGGCAGGAACAGAGCAGACCACAACAGGCCACAACAGAACAGGGGTGGGGAACAAATCCAACGTCCTCGCAACCCGAAAGACAAAGAGAAGCACACACTGTGCGACGATTCGAACAAGTAGGAGGAGAGCGTAGAAGGAGGGGGAGTGGTGGGGGGGGTGTGGTAAGCAACACACGACGATAAACCGACACACAACTCGTTGGGGGAGAGGGGACGGGAGGGGAGGAGAGGGGGATGAGAGGGGGATGAGAGGGGGATGAGAGGGGACGAGAGGGGATGGGAGGAGAGGGGCAAGGTTTGCGGGATACTACTACGTAAGGTGAGGCAGGCCAGGCGGGAACGAGTTGAAAAACTCAAACTGTGCCGGAACCGCACACACACACATGCACACACACTGCGTGTACCCCTACCGCACCTCCGCCCCACCCCTGCCTGCCTCCTTCGCTGCCTCCTCCCACCGCGCGCACCAAGAGCGTGCGTCGCGTGGTAGCAGGTGCGCAAAAGGCGTGACGCAGGCCAACGACGCAAACGTGCGCCAACTAGGCCCCCGTCAAAGGCGATTATTTGAATTTTCAAACCCCCCGCAGATCTGGCACATCGGATCATTCGCTGTCGCAACACTCACATCGGGTTACACATTCTGCGTGACCTGCTCCGTTCGAAATCTGCCATTTCCCGCCCGTTGCGTCACGCCCTCGTTTTCTCCCTCGTTTTCTCCCTCGCACCACCCTACTATCCTCACTCTTTCACAAACGTGCACCCACCTCCCAG
>JAUKWC010115708.1:0-23402 GCA_032356245.1 Endocladia muricata
GTCAATGGGCTCTATCTGATCCAGATGTGCCTCTTCTCCGAGGGAAATAACGACTCTGCAGAAGGTCTTGAGAAGCGGAACAAAGCGCGTGCTACACGCTTCGCGAACAGGGTAACTGAGCACTTTGCTCCCGGGCTCAGCAAGCACGCCGCCCGAGCTCGCATGACGACCCCAGCTCCTGGGCCTTCTCCACGCCGCTCTGCCCGGCGTTCTCCCGCTTTCCACGCGACTGCACTTGAGCCTGCAGCCCGTGCGTGTAAGGCCCAAGGATTGATGTTCGCGACAAAAGCGCTTGCCAGGGAGACAACGGTCGCACCCTCCTCACTGACAACGCCTCGACTTGTGCAGATTGTGTACTCGGGGAAGTCTAGAGGAGTAAAAAGGGCACTGGGGCAGTCGAGACGAGGAGTCGCGGAGAAGACGAAGGCGGCCCAGGAGAATAGGAGCCAACGTGAAGGTGCCCCGTAGATGTTCGACGACAAGGTTCCGAACCATCCGCCTATCAGCACCGCGGCCGCGACCGTGGTGTTGGAAGATACACCCGACACTTCGGAAAATCTGGCATATGTCGGCCCGCCAGATCACGAAGAAAAGGAGTTGAGGCTGTGGATGGCGAAAGACCCGCACCCCATGCTCTGGCTGCTTCCCATCCACATACCCATTGAGCACCAGGCGCACTTATACTTCCCCGTCAAGGAGGTCGTGGCCCTGCATCAGCTTCAGTTCTTCATGGGGAGGTACTTGTACTTTACCGAGGTTGAGGGTATCGGTTTTCATCCGGACATCTCGAAGCCCAACCGGCCTCAAACACACTTCTGGAGTGACGTAGCAGACGGGGGTGAGGATTATAGCAGAGGATATGCGTACTTTCAAAGGCGACAAGGCCAGCTTCAGCACCTCGGCTACGCGTGCCTCGAGAATTCCGCTGGCTCCAGCGGCATTCCGAGCGGAAGCCTCGAGCCCCTGGTGTTGCCGCCCAAGTAAAGGGTTTCGCCCATGCAAAAGTTGTTTTCATTCATCGTCAGCACATTCAACGGGGAGATTGCACTGGGACAACGGCCGAGTGAGACCTGGTGGAACCCGATTGTCGACGAGGGGGAAGACGAGGGGGACGCAGCAACCCGGGAGGTGGAAATCGCCTGCTACTCCAGAACATGGAGCCTGGTGATGGAAGCGTGCGAATAAAGGGAGGAATTGGTGTGGGCTTCGCGAAGGCATGCGCAGCTGGACGCGGGGGTGCGGAAACTCGGTGCCTACGTCAGTCTGAGAAAGATATCTGGGAGGAGGCTGTTAATACCTAGGATGGGGGGTCGGTTTTTGGTTACTGGGAAGCACTGCCCGTGGCAAGTGCCGCCCAGTGACTTTCATGCGTCATTGAAAGCGGAGACGCGAGGCTTTTCCGCAATCGCGCGCGGGGCAGTGGGCTTCCCGTCGTAGGTGCGTGAGGTTTCACACGTGTTGGCATACGGGGAGGAGGGCGAGCAGGTGGCAGAAGCGACGTTTATCACGATGAAGAAGATCATTGTGCCGCCCAACTCTGTGTCTTTCGGGCGTGGTCATCTCACGCACGCCGGGGTTGGGTATGAGGACCGCATTGCGGATGAGTTGACGGTATGGTACCATGTGTACTTTATGCCGAAAGGGATAGGTGTGCCGAAACAGGTGTTCTACACACCGAGAGGGCTACCACAGTTCCCAGCCAGTGGGGTGGCCCATGTTAGTCGTTGGAGTAATGAAACAGGTGAGAAGTCGGACAGTGGTGACGACGCGGACATGGTTGCGTTTTTAGACTTGCACGCGGGCGGGAGTTGTAGAGCAGAGGATATCAGTCCTGGAGATGATGGTTTGGACTGCAATGACCCCGAGGAGTTGATTTCCGTTCTGGCAAGTACTGATGAAGATCAGGTAGGTAAACGAGGAAGTGGCTTAATAGCGTGAAGTAAAACAAATATAAGCACTACATGCCAGTTCGAGAACCGTCCCCGCGCGAGTAGACGACAATATAGAGGCTGAGAAAGACTTGGGCTCAGCCGCAAGGAGGGTCGCCCAGAAAAGTGGGCGATTTTGGCACCGCTAAAGCAGGAAAAAGTGATTCTAGAAGTAATGAAAATTCAGACTAGGGGGGTTTCACTAGAAACAGGGGCTGAGATGTACACGTGTGAAAACAAATGAGGAGATGGATGTGCGAAGTTTAATCTGAAAAACAATATCGATCTGCCCATGTATTTTCACATGTACAGATCTCAACTCCGGTTAGTAGTGAGACCCCACCGATCATAAACAATATTTACTTTTCGACGCCACGAAGTATAAGTTTACAACCTCGCTCTGACTTCGACTCGAGGTTCAGTTTGTTTCTACGCTTCGTGTGATACGTGTAAGATCTGTTCAGCACGAGAAGTGTATGTCTCCCATTGTGCAGGGATAAACTGTAGCAGGGCTACCGCAAGGGTGGAGTGAATTGTTGGCGTCTATACCTTCCACGTGGTTCTAAGGGTACGTGGTTCTAAGGGTACGTGGCCGTAGAGCGTAGAAAAAAAGTTATTTCGTATCAAAGAATGGCGACTCGACTGTACTCCTCAGCGTTGTGCTGCAGTTGGCGACACTCCGGTGCGAACCACGCGGTGCCAAATATATGAATTCGTGCGCTCATTGTTAAGCAGTGACAGGTCGATGCACAAAGAAGGCTCTGCTACACGAACGCATCGCGAAGGACAGAATCACTGCGTTTCAGTCGCGCCGTACCTCTAAATGTCTTATGTTCGGAACGTACTGAACTGACGCCTTCCAGCAGCACTCGTGCGTTTTGCTACGACTTACGCGGATTACACGTTAGTCCTTGTTTACGTAGCACCACGTTCACAATACTTTCCGAGAAATGAGCGCAGAGTTTTACACATCATCTGTTGCCATAAAACGAAACGTCGGCAAGGTTCTGGTTGAGTCAGTGCAGCCAAACATCTCCGAACACAATGCTCAGTTTCCTAGAGGCACAGATGGCGCGTATTGCGAGGAGCGGTCCTCAGTGCAGTGGCACGAAATCTGTTGGAAGGTAATTCATAGTATATAGTGCTCATGGTATGCCTATCCACGTGAGGCAGGCTATAGGTCACTATGTGACAATGAGGTAAGTTAGGTGAGAAGCAAAAATGCAATGTACTGCACGATTCCCAGTACGAGCTGGATGCATTAGAAGGAAATGAACTGCGGATAGTAGATGCGGGCGCTCACTGGAGGCGGCAGTTCAAAAAATTTATTTTCTGGAAGTCGGGGTCCGTGCGAAAACCCGCCATGCAACACTAACTCCTCGTTTTGGAATGCCACTGAAGTCAGCATTCCATGGCACTCCGAAATATGCAGTACGGGTGGACGGTTCACTACGCTACTGCAACCGGTGGACGTCCGCATCCATTTCCGGAAACACAGACGAAGCTAGGGCGTGCCAATCAAGAGCATCTTGAGGTGCCGGTGACGACTAAGGCAACCGTTTCCGAGTTCCGGCGGCTACAAGCCGATAATACGGATGTTACGCAGGAGAAGGACAGCGTAAGGGCTGCTTGCGCGATTTGCAGTGCCACCCAGCGGCGCGCTCCTCGTGCCGGAACTGTACGAGTTCAGAATCGCAAGCATACGACACAAGTGGGACCAGAGTACATTGGTGTTGAAAAGACCTTTGAAGGGCAGATTCTTCAATGGTGCCACCCCGAGACTGCTGAGCTGGACCGAACAAGTTCTTTTCCAGTCCGAACCTAGGCGGGTGGTAATGAGCTGTGCGTGGCGCAGGAGCTTTCCGCGGACGTACTACGGAATGTCGTGCCGATTCCACCCATGGTTCTTACCAATCGTAGGGAGTACAATACGCGTTCCTCCTACGACGAGGCGACAGCTCTGGTTCAAATGATGCGTGTGGGGCTTGGCACCGGGAACTTCTCATCCTTTTCTTTGGACGCCGAATCGCGGCGCAAGTGCGAGGAGGCTGTTTCGAAAGACTAACGTCTATGTGCGAGGGTGAGACAGACAATCACTGACATGATGAGCGCGCGGAAGAAAAACGCTAGAGACAAGCTGTTCCAATGGCTGGGGTATTTATTTCGATGTCGCGGAAGAACACGTTCGTATCGAACAACGAGCGGGCTGAGCGTTCATCTCCGGCTATTCAAGCGGGGGTGAGCCTGAGGGGTTCATGAGGGGAGCAGGGGACTCAAGACTTATCCTGGTGGCGATTCGGCAGGGTCGAGGATATAGCATACGGTGATTACTCTATACCGGGGGAGGTTTGTGATCTTGAGGAGGGCGACGTACTGTTTGGAAACACTTCGGGGACACATGTCCTTTACGAGTTCTGAAGGTAACCTTGTCAACAGGATGCGACGTCCGCGTACAGGCCAATCATGCAACTCGCACGCATGGCCACCTGGCTGGCAATAGTGGTGCCCTGCCTGCAGCATGCTCAGGGCCGTGGCGGCCAGCGCCAACGAACTTACAGCCTGACGTTTTTCAAGTTCCTGCCCTTGGCAACAGCGCAGATGACTATGCAGCGTTTGCAGAGTTTTATGCCGCATTGTTCCGCAAGAGATATTTCGGTATGGTTCTCCTGTTGCGAGGGGTTGTGTGGGTCAGTGAACGAGAGGATGCGACTTTGTGGTGAAGAGGATGGCGAGCGCTTTTTAGCAGGCGCGCCTGGAGTAGCTACAAACGTGGTGAGAGTGGGTTCAAAGAATAAAGTTTACGTAGCGGTATGCAAGACGTGGTTTTCGGACAACATCTCCAGTATGCTTGGCGGTGTCGTCGATTGCTACGGTGCACGTGCAGACTCAAGCGAGGGACCCTGTGAACTTTTCCATGGCGCGTCTGGCCTGTCAGGGATTCCGGCCACAACTCGAGATTCTTTCCCGCGCGCTGCTGCTGGAACTGAGGACGAGTAACTATCGAAGCACAGCAGAGAGAGAAGAGCGGAAACCGTACTTCTATGTCGTGAGCTCGTGAAACAGATTGTACTTTTCTCTTGTGTTTAATTCTAGTGCAGAGAGAATGGCGTGTCAGTTGGAGGGGAGGGTTCAGGTGTGACTGGCCATGCATCAGGGTCCCTGTAGAACCTGTTTATGTAGAAGCGATGGTGGACCCAGTAGAGCTTAGGAGTGAAAGGGGGGATGTGGAAATTTGACCGCACCACGTGGGCGATCCACACGATAGCAGAGGCCTTCCACAGGCCAAACCTGGGAGAAGCAGGAGCTTGACGCCCTCGCCGCTGCATCTCTGGGAGCGGAACAGGATGTTCTGTGCGATTTACGTTCCAATCTATAGACCACCGCAAGCTGACGCATTGCAGAGTGTCATCAACAGCGTCAATTGCGGGAATACAGTCAATGTACCGAACGAAGGCATACTCGGTAGGTCGCAGTGATTCACGGTCATGCATACGAAAGAGAGACAGAACCTGGGCCACCCATACAGTGTCTGTGTGTTCTTCGTCGTCAGCGGCCAGGAGCACGAAGCTGAGTCGCTGCTATTTCGTCGGTCCAAAGCTTCTATTTGCATAAACGCGCTAAAGGTTATGTTTCCGCATTGCGTCGAGTCGAATGACACACAGGTCCGGGTCATAGTCGTTGACGGAAAGACAAAAGCAGCCGAGGACGGAACCGCTATTGACGATTATAATCTTGAGAGTTGCACACGTGTGCACAAAGTGTTGCTGGAGAAGCACGGCGAGGTAAAGGTCCAGCGGCACAGTGGTGTCCTGGTCACCAATCTGGACAGGAAGATCGGTACAGATGCTGTGAGCTTCTCCTCGTAGTGATCGGAGCATCGGGGCAGTGAGGCGGCCTTCTTCGTTTCCAAAAAGCGGCATGGAGATGGTTCTCAAGTGAGCGAGTTCGGGGGGGTACATTCTGAAGCCTTCCCTGACAAGACGCGCTATGGATGCGAGACGGAACCTGGTCGACCTTTTTGTACATGCAATCAGTGATCATCGGGCCGCAAGAGACAAGCACTTCCACCACATATGCGTCGTTGAGGGTATGTCAAGGTGGTACGGGTTACGGAGAAGCTGTATTTCTAGTCCTGTCCCGTACTATCTGTCACTCGACCGCAACCTGGAAGCTAGATGTGAAATCAATTCAGCTCGTGGCGCTGTCAGTCGCATCATGATTCGTCTCGAGCTGATATTGTCAGGAAATGAGGATGTCCACCAAAAGGTGGAGAACAGTTATAACCATGGAACATCCGCATTTCTCCGATTGGCTGAACCATGGTTCCATACGAACAGACTCAACTGCGCTGACTCGCACTTCGCGTTGTTTCAGACTGCTAAAGTGCATCTTGACAATGGCCCGAATCTCACTGGTGTCGTCAAGACAGCCAGAAGGGGATACCCTCTTACGGACCATTTAGGACTGAGAATAGCTCACATATGTTCGTACGTCACCATGGTCACTATCCAGCCCGGCCTCGTGGACGTCATGTGGGCTGGCCTCAATAGACACTATTTCTTCAGTTCTATCGGGACAAACTCGGCTCGTGACAACATACACCGTGAGAGGTGGAGATCTGGAGCCAGAAACCCTCACCTAGAAAGCATTGGGATTGTCATTCCGAAAGTATGTGAGAGCTACTGCAGAACATACTCTACGGTTGACGAGTATAACTGCTGTCGTCAGGATGAACATGGGCTGGAGGAGAAGTTCGAGGGTATCGATTGGGCAATGATGTTCAATACCCCTCTACTGGCTATTTTCGTTCTTGAATCCTACAAACCGTCCTCTGGGTGCCACAATAGTAGGTTGTTGACCTCACACGATTCTTACTGCCCATCTGCAGATGTATTTATTGATAATGGTGTGAAAAGAGCTTTGCGATCTTGCCGGAGGTCTGCAGCCGGAAATAGAAATCACTACATGCGCTTAAACAGTCGACTGGGAGTCGGTTTATCCCGATCAAATCGTAGAAGGCTGTGATGGGACGCATTATCACCAAATTCGGTTTCTTGGCAGCATTGTTTTTACTATAAGAACGCAAAGAAAGAGGATGTTTTTGAAATATTCGGCGAGGAGTTTGTATTCATCATCCTAAAACTAGCCTATGTTGCGTTAAGCAGCATGCCCAGGAGGTCCGTGGTCTCGAATATGAGGGAAAGGAATAGTTTTGTATAAAATGTTTGAGTTTTGTGGGGAGTAAAATCTGAGTCTCATGCTGGGGAGCTATCCTGGTTGACACCGTAGCTGCAACTTCGACCTTTCTACCAAAATCAAAAATGATTATATAACCCCCAATATTTCTATCTGCGTGGTTGGACTTCCTCGGTTTCGTTGCATCGCTATCGAATACTCCTTTACAAAATATCACCGTATGCTGTCTTCAGTTTAAGTGGGTCCTTTAAAAGAACTCTGGAACACAATAGCTTCGGAACCTGTCGAGTCCTCGGAGAGATATTCGCAACGCAGAGGCGCTCCGCGAGAACCTAACTCGCAGATAGATGCTCTTTCAGTAGGCCGAAGACCAGTGGACTAACTTGTCGCAATTAGAATTAGTTTGAGAAATGTTTCTACTTGAACGCGAAAGGAGCACAAAGGTGCATGGTAGAGGTACTACACCCTTAAAACCTAGTAACACTTCGAAGGTTTAGTCTATTTAATGCAGTCATGATTTTGACCTCATACTGTATGAGACCACCCGGCTATCGAGAAAGTATGTAACTTTTATGATACGTATGATGATCACCCTATATGTTGTACAGTACTTCCCATTTACCTCACTCCGTTCTATAATATCAAAACAAGGGGTATCGTACTCTGTTGCACTACAACCCTGACTACGCAAAAAGGTTACTGAGTTTTTCTTCAGGTCACTCTGCCAGAAAAGAGTACTTAAATACCTCAAGTATATTTCAAGAACAGCGAAAGTGGACGTCTCCCTAATACTGTATGTAATATCTCCGCGAAATTTGACCTCATCTGAGGCGAACTGACCACTGAGAAAGTACGTACATTCTATAGTACATGCGATGAGTACGCATGCTGTTATACGTGTAGATTGCATTATTGCCTTCTACTGTACGATATCAAAAAAAGGTAGCTTACTCAGTTGGACTTAGCCTCTGACTGTACAAAAAGTTCGCTGAGTTATATCACAGCTCTACTCTGTCCGAGTAGAATACTCAAAGACCTTGAAGTTGATATCAACAACAGCGAACGTGGACTTCTCCTTGACCCGTGATTAACTCCTCGAAATCTGACCTCACATGATGTCAAATGTCCTACAAACACCAGCCAGAGCTGCTCATACCAGCCTGACAGTCTGAGAATCCTCTATTCTACCGACCTCAGCGGGAAACATACATTGAAATCCTTTTAGGCGTTGAACCACACATTACAGTATGTGCCTTCCGTAAGCAGAGCTTATCCAGGGGTTGTTGCACCACAAATCCTGGCACAACTCGGACAACCGCCCTGCCCTTCTACTTCATCCTCCGCATTTAGGACTGTCATTCTGCTTTATGTTCTGCTAGAGTGTGGATCAGTGCACTGAGCCCACATCGGATACACTGAACAGATTCTGTCAAACAATGAAGCAAACTATCAGCTGTTGTGCCAGCTAGGAAGTAACTAACTCGTACTCGGTGAAGGACTATTTCAATCTGGGCATATTTGCGTTTTCGCTCCGCGACTTCTCCTGGTGGTAGAACGATCGCGAAATATCGAATGCCTACCAACCATGTGGGCATGTCGTTGCGTCACTACTTCCGTGTGCCCTGTCTGATGCATTGTGAGCGCGTTTTACAGTATTTGGACAACTCGGATATGTGGTCCAGCCAATTGCTGAAATCGTAGTCCTGCTCCTCTTCTGTATTTTCGATGACTTGTGAACACACGGTCATATGCCCTTCCGATCGAAAATCGTGTCTTGGTGTTTCCCACCGAATTTTCCTCCCAGCTAGACTCTCGAGTAAGACATCTATGACTTCTATGGAGTGCTCCCAACAGGAGGCCGCTGAACTGTGCTAGTGAGCCCGACAGTTGTCGGTAAACTCTATGCTGCTGTACATAGTGGTATCAGCTTACAAACTGTACATAATGAGGTTGCGGTTGAGAAAAAGAGGTGTTTCGTGAAAAGACAATCGAGGAAAGTTGGGAGGTGGGCTTCGCCAGGGATTAGGCCGCGCCTTGCTCGACGCCGTACGAAAATATGCAAATATCAGTTTACATCTGGACGAATCAGGGTAACGATGTGGACAGCAGTTTCACATTATCTTCAGAAGGGAATCCGGATGGTAGGGCAAGGATCTCAACCAGAAGGCCGTTCATGCAAAAAGGCGCCGTGGTAGACTGACAAGCATGGCTATTGTCTGAGGGACAAACTCGTTCTACAAAACCGCTTGAATTTGCTCCGGCGTGCAGCATCACGTTGGGAAGCACAACAGATACATGGTGACGCAGAAGGACACTTTGTTTAACTGGAGGACCCAATATGTCATTCAACAAAAACGCAACCGAATGTCGCGACCCGACCTCACAATACTGTACTTCGAGAGCTTGCCTGTATCATTGGCTGTGGACGGCAATTGGAAATTTGGGACGATCCTGAGCCTCTGCATCGTACGGGCAATGCAAGCAATACACTTGATCCCTTCTACGTTTTAAGACAGCATGCACTGCATATAGCAACGGCGAGGCAGATGCACTCCCCCACGTGACCATTAGCTGCGACTGCCTTGTATCTCGGTCCTAGGATACCCCGCACACTCAAGTTGTAATTCGAAGTTCATACATGACTGTTCAGAAGTTCGTAAGTGTATCCTTCGTTCTGTTTTGTCAGATGATTTAACCGTCTTCGGTAGTTTCATCATCACAGAACAACCAAACGGGAAATGACTGCAGGTACTTCAGTTTGGCACTATGTCGGTTCCGCGAGATTTCTTGCACTGATAGAGGAACTGCAGGGATCGACTCGATCGGTGTGTAGTTCCAAACCATTGAGTGGAACAGCAGAGAACGGTCTCGCTTCCGATTGGGCATCAAATGCATCCGTGACGCCGAGCCCCTCATATGCAGGTAGCGATACGGGTCAGCTGTAGTCTGATTAAGATGAGGTTTCATTGCCGTTAGGGCTGGCTGCAGTATACCCCAATAGCATTCGTGGAAGTGGTAGAGTCGGCTGTCGACTACTGTAGAATCAATGTTCTCCCCCCCCGCGCACGCGATCGTATCTACTCCCCCGAGGGTATCTATACGCTGACCGCGGCGGGGAGTACGTACTCGTACTGCTTTGCGACAAGTACCATCCTGGGACGCCGCGGTGATCGGTTTCTCATGAGGGCAACTTTGCGCTTCAACTGACGATTTGAATTTCGGCTGGACATTTGCGAAGTATCAATTGTACAATGAAATGAAGTTGTACTGCACACGGTATTCAAGTATGACATGTAGCTAAAAGGAAGCTCCCTGCAGCTTGTCGTTGCGTAAGCAATGGATACGTCGCATCAGAGAAGCATTTGTGCGAAAGCAGCGGTATACGCGGGTGCCAATAGATAGTTCATGCAAACAGAATTCTGGAATACGTATGACAGCTGTAAAATGATACAGAATTCCGCATTTATGTGGCGGGCAAAGTGGCTGAAAAGCGCTTCGTTCGTGAATGTCCGTCAGAATTAGAAGCGGCGTGGTGCAGGACAGCTGTCTACATTTTCGAGCCTAGCCGCTTGTTTCTACTCCCAGTAGCATCCACAGAGTGGTCTGTTTGCCTCCCTCTTGTCACTGTCATTCTAGCGATTCACATCTGCAGAAAAGGACGCTCGTACCTGAAGGGGTCACCCTCGTACTCATTTCAGTGCTGCTTTTCTGAAAGCGTACAGTAGTATGGAATACAGAATTCTGCAGGTGGATTTCTGAAGTGGAACTCCTGCATTGCTGTACTTTACTTTCTCATTTTTCATTGCAGAAATTCGTTTAGCGTAACCTCACAAACACAGAGTTGTAACGTTTCAATTTCTTCAATGTGCGGCGAAAATGCGCCTCGTGCAGAAGATGAGAAAACTAGATCATCGGATTTTCAGGACTGGTCTGATGAGCCCATAAGAGTCGCTTTTGTACGAACCTGTGCCGCACGGCCCACTTGTTCCATGACCGGAAATATCTCATGTCATCATGGTTGACGGCTACGCGTATGGCCGCGACATTCACGATCAGCGGTTCTCGAATCATCAGCCGGGCGCAGCAAGGTCTTTGTGTGCCTGCGTCAGACCTCCAACCCGCTTCATGCATTCAAGAATTGTGATGACGACGCATACCAGGTGAACATCGCAGGCTGCAACATGCAACCTAAGGCTCCAACGTGAAAGATGGTCGCCAACATCGCTCCCACGTCAAGGCAACCCGTGCCAGGCGGCATATCGCTCCGCAACCTACTCTGCCACCAGCGACCGTCCCCGTGCTGCTACCGCCGTGAGATGCATTCGCTCAACGTGCGCGCGCACACACGCCCAACAACCTCATCGAACGCTTTCTGTCACAACAGCAAGCAGCCTCACGCATAAGCACAAACCTCTGCATCATCAAGCATACCCCCAACCGGAAGGCATGTTCCCAGTGCCGACCTGATTTCAACACCGTCGGCAGACGCAGCGTCTTGAAACAACTTATACCCCCCCCCCCCCCCCCCCTCCACATCCATTGGCTGTTCCTCGCCCCCCAGTATGCGCTCGACCACTGCCCACCACCCAGCCTCTCCACCACTGCGCCCTTGGTATTCCAGAGAGAGAAGGAGCGTCGAAGCTTTCTCCTACGGGCAACTCTCTCTTCCTGTTCGCTCTCCTTGTCGTCGTATTCCTCACAATATCCTCCTTCTCCGGCTCTTTTTCCTCCTCTTCCTCCCCCTCCTCCCCCACCCTTCCCGGCCAGTGCCACCGAACCTCAAGCGGCGCCCATCGCCTGCTTTGCACGCGCTGCCGCTTTGCGCGGCTGCGACAGCGCGGGTGCTTCGTAAAGCGGTGCATGCGCATGGGCCGGGGTGGCTACGCGTGGCGCGCAGAGGGCTTGGCAGGCCATGCTGGCGCGCCACAAAGCCCTGGCGCGAACATAGAGAATGCATATGGAGGGGAGGCAGGGGAGGCAGCAGAGCAGCACGAGCAATGCGACTAAGTGCCAGTCTGAAGGCTTTAGCTACGCCGGTGAGCCGCACGACACGAGGTTGAGGTAGTGAATAGAACAGAGAGTTGGAACTGGTTTCGAGAAAGGACCATGAACGTGTCTCGCGAGTCAAGACAGAAATTCAGTTTTTAAGAGCTACGACAGTAATACAACATACTGTTTTACCACATTACAGAGCCACTACTGTACATATGAGTCGGTCCGGAAAATATATCATTCTGACGCGATCAGGAGCATCATGCACCAAATCGTTGCATCACCGTCAAGAGCAGTGTTAGCGCTTGTGCTTTCCCTGCGCTACTTCTCAACGATGATTCTCCGAGAGTACAGAATGCCATTGGCAAGTGACTGCATTGAGGCGACGGTAACTGTAAGCAGTCACTCAGTCATTTCGTTTCCGGCTCATCAACTTTTGGACCATGATCCGACACTCCACAACGCAAGTTATCCGGGTTGCCGTCCAGTGGTCCTTGACAATAAGATTCAGGATTCTGGACATGGACTGGGATGTTGAGAGGGGGATGAGGGGGGGAGGGGAACATTTCGATTTACGGGAACAATTCTTGATTTATATGCCCCAAGAAACTCGTTCACAACCAAGACCGCATATCTTTGTCAAGCCCAAGAAACATCCGTTCCCCTTACAGACAACCCATCCGACGTCTTCATGTTCCTCTTCAGCATTTGTGTCAAAGCAAGCTCGTCATGGGCCACCGGCTGTGCTCCTAAACACTGTAGTGATAAATACCAAACAAGGAGGCCGCCAGCTACGAGAAGCTGCCACAAGGATGGAATTATCCATGATAGAGTCACATTTGTCACAACCTTCTCTCCGACAGATGGTGCGTCGACCGTTTCTCGACTCTCCGCTGCGTATGCCGCTCCAAATAAGCTGGGGAGAACGTCTGGACTCACTATGTTAAAGAGTTCTACCCATCGCTCAACATCCTTTCGTACAACTCCCATCCTGCGGCACTCTGCTTCTTGCTCCTCCTCCGAAACACTGGGGTCAAATCCCTTGGCTGGACAATAGTAGGCTGAACTGTCCTTGTAAACTACTCCTTCGCAAGTTTCATATTGTATTGGTGGACGTCCAGGAGGGAGTAAGCCAAAACAGGAAAAGTTTGAATCCTCACAATCGAAGACGGTTACTGGTATTCCTGGGGATGGAGTGCGTGAGCTACATTTTCCAACTTCGTGTGTAAGATTCTCGAATGTGAGAGACAATGTCTTCACAAACACAAACTTGGGCTCGAAATCGGGCGTTTCAACATGACATTTTCCATCGTACACCGCGCCAAACTGAAGTTCATCATCGACCGCCTTTGCGCACCGCAAGCGTACCTCTGTTGCATTGAATAACTCTTCCTGGCTTAGTTTATCGACAGGTCCCGGCTTGTGCACTGTAACTGTTTTACGCTCCAGTCTGGGGGCACTGCGGCCCTGGAGCCCAAAGTTACCGACGCAGATAGCAATGATTACGGAGCCACGCAGAAAAATCAGGAATGTGCGTGTGACCCCTTTGCGCATGACGATACCGCCCCCGACATGAGGGAGTCGGCAGATGGCGAGACTGACGGTTTGGCCCCTGGTGATTTTACGGTGGTTGATGAGTCCGGCGATTTTTGAAGTTAAAAGCATAACCGCGGCGACGAGCACGATATCCGCCAGTGCAAAATTGATGAGATTGAGAATTTCCGAGGGGACTTCCAATTCGAATGAAATCATTGTGATGCACGCAATATCAGCTAAGCATGACTTGCAAGGCACGAAGGGCGGGTTTGCGGCGAGTGGAGTGGCCGAGAGAAGCACAGGCTAAGGCAGAAAGCTCACATCTGGTCGGGGAATGGATGGAGGGGAGATGGGAACAGGTTGGTAGGGAGGGAAAAAATGAGAAGCGTTATACAGCATGCTTTATTCAGTACGTCATTTAGGTTGCGAGGAGGAAAACGCGTCATCAAGTTTGCATTGCAAGTACCGAGTGCGAATAAAGTGCTGCTGTTGGTGAGGGATGGTCGTCGTCGACCGTAGTAAACACCATACAGAATGCGAGAATGCGTGTTGCGAGAGTCGTAGTCATCTGTACGGCACGTACTGTACTACAATACACCAGCACGTCAACCTGAACTCATACAGATTTCACAGGTCGACGAGCTCCCCATCCTTTCGGTCGCTGATATGCACAGAGATTTTTGTGACAATGCCTAGTTTTTTGTTGATTTTCTAAGAAATGCTAGTGCCGAAGAAGCAGCACAATTCACGAGAAACGCCGTCTCTTCCTAGAGTCGCCCTTTCTCCTAATTGTTCTAACTTTGGGATATACAACAAGCACTTTCATCGTTATACCTGCACAATGACGTCACGAGTGCAGTCACGTCGTTTAGAAATGCGCATTGCAACACAATGATTCTAGGGCGAGGAAAGCAGGGCTTACAAGCGTTGTCAATCTGTGGACCGGCAAAGTGTTTCCAGTTGCCCTGATATTCCGAGCCCATCAGGACCATTCCCTGACGCGCAATGTCCAGCCAGACGATACGGGCTCAGCGTGACCAATACAATAATTGACAGCGGGACAGAATAGTTTAACATCCTTAGAGATTTGACTGTATACCATACAGTAGGCCCAATGTACAGAAACAGATGGATCAGGGTGCTTTGTATTCTTACCTGCTCTGCCTCGTTACAATCACACACAGTCTAATGACCTAAACTTTGTTTCGCTGGCAGACTACAGATGGCCTCATCCAACAGAACTGCTCCCGTTGCTCTTTTTGTACAACACTGGTGTCTATTGGACATCTAGCCTCATATGAGGACAAATTTCGCAGGGATATTAAAGTATCAAGGAGACGTCCACTTCCGCTGTTCTTTACATCTACTTGAAGGTCTTTGAGTTCTCTATTCTGGCAGAGTGAGCTGCAGAAAAACTCAGCGAACGTTTTGCGTATTCAGAGTTTTAGTGCAACGGAGTAGGCTACCCTTTGTTTTGATATCATAGACGCGGGTGAGATATATTACACGTACAACAACTAGCATATTCACTATACGTATTATATATTTTATATACTTTTTCGGTGGTCAGTTGGCCTCATATGAGGCCAGAGTTGACCTCATATGAGGCAAAACTCAACGTCCAATAGACACTAGAGGTCACATGGGGGGGGGCATCTGCCTCGCAGTTGCTGTATGCAGTGCATGCTGACTTAAAAATGTAGAAGGGATCACGTGTAATGCTGGCATTGCCCGCACGATGCAGAGGCTCAGGATCGTCCCAAATTTCCAACTGCCGTCCACAGCCAATGATACAGGCAAGTTCTCGAAGTACAGTATTGTGAGGTCGGGTCGCGACATTCGGGTACGTTTTTGTTGAAAGACATATTAGGCCCTCCAATTAATCGAAGTGTCATTCTGCGTCACCACGTATCTGTTGTGCTTCCCAACGTGATGCTGCACGCCGGAGCAAATTCCCGAGGTTTTGTAGAACGAGTTTGTCCCTCAAATAATAGCCATGCTTGTAAGTGTACCACGACGCCCTTTTGCATGAAAGACCTTCTGGTTGAGATCCTTGCCCTATCATTAGGATTCCTTTCTGAAGACTATGTGTAACTGCTGTCCAGACCGGTACCCTGGTTGGTCTAGATGTAAAATGATATTTGCATATTTTCGTACGGCGTTGAGCAAGGCGCCCTAATTACGGGCGAACCACACCTCCCAGATTTCTTCTATTGTCTTTTCACGAAACTCCTCGTTTCCTTTACCGCAACCTTACTGCATACAGTTTGGAAGCTGATACGGTACCACTCTGTATAGCAGCTTAGAATTTGCTGACAACTGTCGTGCTCACCAGCACAGTCCAGCGGCCCCCCGTTGGGAGCATTCCATGAACTTCATAGCTCTCTCCTTCGAGAGACTAGCTGGAAGGAAGATTTGGTTAAGAACACCATGACACGAGTTTCCATCATCAAACCATACGACCGTATGTTCACAATTCACCGAAGATACAGAAGGGCAGCAAGACTTCGATTTCAGCAATTAGCTGGACCTCCTATCCGAGTTTTTTATGTACTGTAGATCGTGCCCACAATACATCAGACAGGGGACACGAAAGCAGAGACGAAACGGCATGCCCACATGGTCAGTAGGCATTCGAAATTTCGCGATCCGTCTACCAGGGAAAGATGCTGCTCACAGCAAAACGCAAACGTGCCCAGAATGAAATACTGTGCAGCTTCAAGGAATGCCACATATTTACTCCTTAGCGGGCGCAGCAACTGAAAATTTGCTTCCATTCCACGGGCAAATCTGTTCAGCGTATCCGATTTAGGCTCAGGGACCTAATCCCCATTCAGTCATAACCCAACATGGAATGACAGACCCGAGCGGCGAGGATCAAGTGGATGGGGAGGGGGGGGGGGTTGTCCGATTCGGAGCAGCACCCGTAGTGCACCAGCCCGTGCCCCGTTTCAAATTCAGGTTTAAACAACCCGCGTGTAAGCTTGGCCTATCGATTACACCTAAGGTCGAGTTTATCATGTGGAGTAGTTGAAGGTGGGCATTCCAGAGAGGTTCGGCGGCGGCGTTCTCAGACTCTCGGACTGTCGGTAAAGAATAATTAGATTTCGACTCGTAGGGCACGCACTGTCCTCAGTACAGATCGGGGTGAGTAAGTATGCAGTACCATTTCCCTTCGTCATTTCGATTTTCGTCCGATGTGCGCATTAGCAATGGAAGATTATACGTTCCCACTGAATTGGGCTCACTGTGTCCTCAACTGTGCTACTTCCTGCACTCGTACTGTCCAAACTTGAGAACACATTCTCAGCAAAAAGCAATTATTGAAAAGCGCTATCCGATAAATCACTTTCTTTCTGCTTCCTCCCAGCGCAGTGTTGCGCTTCTTCTCAAGTGAGCACAGAAATCAGGGGAAAAGCGACAGGTGGGTACTAGTGTCTATTGGCCATTTGGCCTCATTTCAGGCCAACATTCGGGTCGAGATATTAAATCATAAGAAAGTCTTCTATCTTCGTTTTTCTCGAGCAACATGTCGTACTGTTCACAGTACGGACAAGCTCGTGTCTATTGGATGTTTGGCTTCATGTGAGGCCAAATTTCGCGGAGATATTAATGCATCAAGGAGATGTCCACTTTGTGCCGCCCTCGTATCTACTTCAAGGTCTTTGAGTACTCTATTCTGGCAGAGTGAGTTGTTGAAAAACTCAGCCAAAACTTTGCTCAGTCAGAGTTTTAGTGCAACAGAGTAGGCTACTCTTGGTTTTGGTATTATAGAACGGGATGGGAGAAATAGCACGTACAAAAAATAATATAGTCATCATGGGTACTATTGTACATAAGTAACTCGTTTTCTCCACGGTCGGATTGCCTCGAATGAGGTTGAAATCATGACTGCAATATATATCAATTAAACCATCGCTTCTATATCAGATTTTGAGGGTGTTGTGCCCCAACCATCCACCTTGTGCTCCTTTCGCGTTCAGGTAGAGAAGGTTCAACAACTACTTCTGACTGCGACGAGATAGTCCATTAGTCTTCGGACTATTGGGAGAGCATGTATGAGCATGTTCGATTCTCGCTGAGCGCATTTGCGCGTAGAATTCCCTTGCACGGACTCGGCAGGGTTAAACGTAGTTGTGTTTCAGGATTCTTCTAACGAGCCCACTTGAGCAGAAGACAGTACACAGGGACATCTTCTAAACGTGTATAACGTAGGGATATAATGAAATCGAGCAAATATTGTGACGCCGATAGAGCTGCTTGGGTCTATAGCATCTTTCCTAATTTTGCTAAACAGTTGGAAGTGATAACTTCGGAGTTAACCAGGAGAACTCACCAACATGAGGTTCAGACATTACTTCCCAAGGTACCAAACCTTTTTGAACAATACTCCTCATTTCCTTCATATCCGGAACCACGGACCTCGTAGACATGCTGCTGAAATCGACCCGTGTTAGTTCGAGGATAAGAAATACATATGTCTCCGCGAATATCTTGGAGACACCTTGAACACAAAAACTTCGATTTATTCGTGTACTTGAGAAAAGAACAGCGAGACTTATAGGCAGCATTTGGTGATTTTCCGTCAGACAACAGACGTCTGCAATTTATGAGGGTTGAGTGGGCCCTAAAACCGCTCTCGAAGTCCATGTCGTCATTGGGGGTTTCAGGTGCAGACGTTCTGCAAGCTTATATAGCCCCATATCGACCACTATCGATAGGAGCTCCCAGATATAATATCGTGAATTGGAGCAATGGCCGCCCAATACTTCGTGCGAATGAAGCCATTCATTTCCACTGTGGCCTCGACACGAGTCCGCACTTTACCGTTGGCCTCCACGACGTGGCCAGATGCATCTTGGCTTGTGTTCCTTGTGTTATTGGGACTCTACCCATCCCTGGATGTCACCAGGTCGATGTCAGCACCGAATTCGGAACTTCCTGCCAGATTTTCCAACTGTTCAGAGCTCTGAGGAGCAATCGGGGTTCCAATTTCAGCGGCGTTTTCCGGACTCTCTCCTGCTTTGGCGTTTTTCAGCCGTTATGAAACCAGCTTGACAACTTCTGCGACCTCCCACCTGACGTTGGCATCAGTGACATTTGTGCCGTTGACCTGCGACGTGTTTACATCTCTCATGGTTCGATAGACTTTCTTCGCCTTCCAATAAGCACCATACATCTGTCGACACTTCTCGTCGGAGGTGATGATGCGAGTGCAGCTATGAAATCGCGATCGAACGATGCCACGGAGCTCGGAAGTGAGAGACATGGTTTTCGAAAATTGAGGACTTGTCGGGATATTCAGTGGGATTCCCGTTCCTGGTGTCGATGAAGTTGGACAACTCTACCCTGTCCCAACCGTCAGTACTACGGGACGTTGGTTGGGCCAAACGAAGAAGGAGTAAAAAGGGCCTGATGATTTTATATTTCGACTGGAAATTTGTCCTCATATGAGGTCAATTTTCGCGGAGATATTGAACGGCCAAGGAGACGTTCACTTTCGCTGTTCGTACTTTATGTACGAAGTTCGTTGAGAGCTCTATTCTGGCAGAGTGACCTGTAGAAAGACTGAGCGATCTTTTTGCGCTCTCAGAGTTGTAGCGCAGCGAAGTAGGCTACCGTTTGTTTTGAACGGATAGAAGAAGATGAGATTAACGACATGTACGACAAGTAGCATATTCATCATAAGTATGGGATAATTCACATAATGTTTGGGTTGTCAGCTGGTCTCATATGGCACCATTGTTGACCTTATATGAGGCAAAGCTCAATGTCCAGTAGGTACTATAGCTGTCCAGTTTCATCAACAGGAAAAGCGATAGCTCCACGCAATATCGTGTAGAGTCCTCAGTTTTTCAAAACCTTACCTCCCACCATCGACCCCATTCGCATAGTTCGATTACGAGAACGTACTCACAATCTCTTGTAACGTCGAGCTCCAAGTGTCGACGGATATGCGTTGCCAACTGGAAGGCCCCGAAATTCATATGGTCAAGGACAGAAACGTCACTGATGCCCACGTCAGCTGGGAGTTTGCCAGCGGTGTCGAGAGCATATTACTGTGACCGGAAGAAGTCAAAGCAAGAGAGAGTCTAGACGATGCCACTGAAGTAGCGACCTCCGTTGCTCCCCAGATCTCGAAGAGATCGGGATTTCAGTCAGTCAGTTCCAAATTGGACGTTGACGTTGACCCCACCACTCCCGCGGATGGAGAAAGTCAACGTTTGAAGAGGAACACGTGCTGAGATGCATTTGGCCAGGTCATCGAGGTGAATGGTATTGTATGGGCTCATGCTGATCTCAAACTGACAACAAGTGGCCCTCTTTTGTGCGAGGCTTTGGGAGGTCATTGACCAAACCGACGAGATTGTATCTGAGAGCTTCTCCCTGCTTCATCGACCCGATTGGGATACTTCACGTGGATGATTCGGAAAGGACATCCCAACTAAATGGTCGTGTGCACAACCAGAGAACGCGAAATCAAGTATTTAGAGGCAATAAGGAGAGCTGAATTCCTACGATTTTTCGAAGTTTTCGTGCTCATGACAAGATGCAACTTCAGACATAATCCCGCTTTGTGGAGCAGAATCTCGAGTAACAATCATTCGATGTCCTCCTGTTTTGGTGACATGATGGGTCCGAACTGTTTCGAGCAGCTCTGCACCTCCATCGTATCTGCCAGAACTGGAAACAGTGCCTAGACTGTGGATTCGAAACGGACTCTGGTGAAAGGTTTCGTTGGTGCAATTGACGACCATCCGGCTACAAAATCCAAGCTGTCTGAGAGCAAATGCGTCGATGGAAGTACGCGAATACAGTAACGACTAGAGGGGAGTTGGATTTCTATTGGTCTTTCGCACTATGAGTCATTCGTCCAAAAGCCGGAAAGCGGGCGTGAACTCAAGTCAGCTTGTTGCGCTGTCAGTGCCATCTTGATCAGTGTTGAGCTGGCAATATCAGCCAATGGCGAGGACCACCAGCAGTGTGATAGCAGCCGCAAGGATGGCATGTCAGTGCCTCTCCGACTGGCCGAACTGTGTTTCAACGCCGACAGAGTCACTTACGGGACCTTGTCTTTCGTCGAAGTGGAGACTGCGAATGTAGTTCTTGGTAATGGCCGAAGCTCATGGGTATTGTCAAGATGGCCGGAAAGCGATACAGTGCTGACTAACTTTCTGGACTCTACAAAGTCGACAAGAGTTCCCACGTCTCGATGGCCACAACTAATACTGTCCTCATGGCCGTCATACGATTTGACCTGGACAGACGCTACTTCACCATATCTACAGGTACAAACTCAGCTCGCGACAACATAGGCCTTGAGAAGTAGATATCTCGTGACAGAAACCCTCACCCGGAGAGCAATGAAGTGGATGTTCCGAAACTACGGGAAAACCACAATGGAATGTGCTCCCAAGTTGCTAGTTACTACTCCACGAGGATGAATTCGCGTTTGAAAAGAAGTTCGAGATTAAAAACTGGGCGATGAGAGTCAACACCTTTCATCCGGCCACATCCATTTTTCCTGGCTCCTGGCTCTGTACTCGGGATGCGGAAAGAGCATCGTGGCGAACCCGAACGAGTTCTGCTGCCACCTGGCATACAGAATTTTCCAGAATGGTGTGGGCGGAGCTTCGCGAGCGCGGAAGAGGTCTGCAGCTGAAATCCCGAATGACAATATGGACTTCGACAGTGGTTTTAGAATTCATCTGAAGCCTACAAATCAGAGACGGCTGTTGTCTGAATGAGCGTCATCAAGTACGGCTGACCAATCTCGCTGCTCTTTTCGTAAGAACGGAACTAAACCAAAGTTCATTTACTGCGGATGCTTCCCAGGTACTCGCCGAGAAGTTCCTACTTGTCATCCTGAAGCTAGGAGATAGTGTTTTCAGCAGGTTGTTCAGGAGGTGCATGGTTTCAAGTGGGAAGGAAAGCAGGAGTAGTATTCAAACTCTTTTAGTGATTTCAGACACAAAGTCGGAATCTGATGTTGGTGAGCTGTCGTAGTGGACCTCGTGGTTGTCACTTTTGAATGTCTGGCAAAATTGAAAAAGATGTGAAGACCAGAACAGCTCTACCGGCGTCATAACACTTTGTCGATTTCGTTATATTGCTCTGGAATAACCGTTCAGAACGTATCTCTATTTACTGCATACTGACTTCGGTCCGAATGGGCTCGTTGAAAGAACCCTGGCGCACAAATCCTATAAAGTGTCGTTTAATTTGGCCAGACACTTGTAAGTGAAAACTGCAATGTGAGCAGGGATAGCTCATCAACATTAGATTCAGACTCTGTACCTCAAATTACTGAAACGTTTTAAACACTACTGTTGGTTTCCTTCCCACTCGAAACCCTGCATCTCAGGATTATGCTATCGAAATCTTTCTCCGCTAGTTTGGGGATAACATATATGAACTTGTCGGCGGGTATCTCGGAAACATCCTGCAAATCTAACACTCGATTGCTTCGTGTTTGCACAAAATGAGAGAGGCAAGACTGGTGGGCAACAGTTTTGTAACTTCCCAACATACATCGAGGGCCTGAGCTTCATGAAGAGTGAAAGGAATACAATTCTACTGTCAAGGTCTACGTTATTATTCCTGGTATCATGGTTCTGACCTCCTGCGAGCCTTTCAAGCTCCGTTCATATTATCATCAATAAGTCTATGGCCCACTGGCTTTTGGCGACAAATACTTCCCGATGAGCTTTTCGTAAGTGTCGGTAAGCTGCCGGCGTGGATCGCAGGACAGTGCCCACTTTACGCCTCGCGCCGACCAGTCGCATTGCGAGAAATATTTTCTCCAACGATTTTGATTTGTTGTTACGTAATTTTCCTCCTTATGATTATGATTATGTTAGATAATTCTCATTTCCGCTAGAGATAGTTCGGGTCCCAAATAATGTATTGTACTTCTGAATATTTAGAGTTGCCCTCAAACGCTGTCACCGGTGGCAGACTTAGTATGTATACTAGCCCGTTGTCTGAGTTCGTATTGCAAACTCCCAGCCAGCTTTGCAGCATTTTCTTATTAGCCAGTAAGAAGAGCTCCATTCCTTCATCGACGTAGCTGCCTCGGTCAACCGCAACTAACTGCCTGCGGTCTGGTCAGAACCATCCGAATCGCGCGCAAAGACAAGATCGTTCCCATTGCTGGTTGTAGGTATCCCCTTCTGTTGGCGATTCTTCGTCTGTGTTTATGGAAATAGATGCGGACGTCCACCGAGTGCAGTACGAGGTATGTTAATACCTGTGGTTTACTACACATTTTGCGGTTCCGGGTCTAGTATTACTAGACCCGGAAGTCCACCTTGCCGAAGTCCGAGTCTACGGAAGTCCGAGTCTAGCAATACTACACTCGGACGTCCACCTGGTGGACGTCTGAATCCAGTATTACTAGCCGATATACTACGGGCTGTGGAATTTCAGGATGCACATATACTACGCAACGTACTGCGACGTGTGGAAGTGCATTCGTACTTTCACTGCTCGACAACGGCACTTTTCGCAGTTCCGAACATAGTTCTGCTGCATTCGGAACTGCGTAAAGTGCAGCTGCGCAGCGCACTTACTGAAGCTAGATCGAACGTTTACTGCGCGCGATGAACGTCAGGTCGCATTCTACTATATTTCTGTACTGCTACAAGAATAGCCGTTCTACAGTATTTGGACGGATTTATGTTTTCACCACCATACCCCACCATCACCCGCACTCCCTGACCCTTTCGACCTCCGACAGCCCGCATTCCC
>JAUKWC010115819.1:0-23384 GCA_032356245.1 Endocladia muricata
CCCCCCCCCTCGACCATTGTTCTAGTCTCCCTGCCCGTCGCTACAATTTCAAGATCTTCGCATTGTAGCAACCTTTCTCTGCCTTCTACCCAGCCCGTGCGTTCAAGCAGCGCTGCTTGACGTGCAAGGCGTGACGAGCCGTCGGTTGATTAGACCAGCGGTTTCGAAGAAGTATGGCCCAGGTCGTTTTCACCACGGGAAACAAGTCTCATGAACCGCTTCTGATAGGGCCCTTCTATAGGCTTGGACATGCAGACAATGAGTTGGGACTTTTTGACGACTGTAGGCGGCAAACACAGGTCTGAAAAAGGGGCCAGCCGCCTTCGGGTGAGCAATTCGGAACGAAGTGATATGTCGGACTTGCGCGCGGTCATCACTAGCAGTACCTCGAGTATACGCTTGTGAACACATACGAGGAGCTAGGTCTTCTATTTTTGGCTAAACTTGGCATGATCATGTATTCATGCGTCTGCAGAGAGGCAGATACCAGCTGCTATCATTACTCATACCACTCGCGACCCCAAGAAATCTTCATACTGTTTCAAGTTTGAAGAAAGCTGTGTCACAAGTCTTGATTGATCGTCCACAACTGAAACTTGACAGGCTTTGAGTGTGCGGTGATCCGGCCCGCTGTCCTCTCTTTCTTCAATGCAAAGACTACAACCCTACTTCCATGGCATGCCACATTGCAACCTGGTAAGCTGGTACAATGTAGTGGTCTCCAATTTCTTTCCTGCATTTTCCTCACATCTCCTCCTTACAATCCGGTTCGCGATCGTACCCCTGCTTTACGAGCAACGCTCTACATCTCTCTCTACGGACTTCCGCCAGGTCGGACTTTCTTTGCGTTCTCCCTCTCTTGCGTCTCGACAACCATGTCAGCTAAGGAAATCAGCCGACCCGAAACAGCTGGCCTGAGCTCTACTACGTTGCTTGCTCATGTCTCCGCGCCAGAGATGAATGCGAAGTTTCACCTACATTATGTCCTACATGTTGGCCTTCCTACACTCCATTATCGCCGCATACCTCGAAGCCTCCTTGGCGTTCAAACCAGTTGGCACAGCGGATGCCAAGCCGCGGAAGCGCGGCAACAACTACGGTACGTCCCTCGGGACCGACAGCCTGCTCTTCTCTAAGCTAGGCACGGAACAGAGCAGAGGAATAGGGCCCGCAGCCCCGTCAATCGATCTGGTTGCGCTAAATTATGACAGGACTCGTAAGATTGTAGGAGCGACCGCGAGCAATACAAACTAAGGGAGGACCTCACTCTCGGCACTAGTTTCATCCCTTCAGAGGTCAGTAAGACTTGAGAGATATATTCGCCACGAATCTCCTCCGCTCGCGGCGCCACAACTGTTGAGGACCTCATGTTCATCTAAAGAAGCAGAAATTACCGACCGCCGCGAGGGAGGAAGAAGTCCTTGGCTGCGAAGGAGACGAATCAACGGGAGAAGCTTCTCACGTCTACTGTATGGCTACTTATAGGGCGTGGGCGAGGCTGCCAGGGACAGTAAGCTTGTCGAATTGCTAGGCGCAAGTCAGACTCTACATTCTCTTCTACTTGCGCACTTACGGTTTTTTTGGCTTTGAATGATGCATTGATAGCTTCAGATCCATAGCCTAGTTGAACAGGCTAGAAAAAAATGTGGTGGCAGATCTAAAAGAGGCTCCGAGGAATGATGTCGGATGGATTTGATCTGTGGAGACGGACACGACGTTGCATGCGGCTGCGGGTGTCTTCCTATCCACTTTGCAAACCATTCTTTAAAAGGGAACAAGGTACGGTGTCAAGAATCGTTGTGAATGGTCGCATCTGGGTGCTTGAAGCGGTGTCCTGACCACTCATCAATGGTCTCTCCAGACATGACAGCGGATACTCGAACAGCCCAAAAGCTTCACCGCGCAGCTCCCAGCAATAATGTTTGCTGTGCAGGGATTATCCAGGTGGACTCAGGGGCGTCGCATGCCGGTTCGCTACCCAAAGGACCGCGTCATTGTTGGGGAGGCGTCTCCCTCGAGCACCACGCCTAGTCAAGGACAGTGAGGTGAGCCTTCTTCTTTGCTACTTTTCGGGCGGAAGAAGGACGTAGAGCTGGAATAGCACGGTACCGATAGACAAGCACACAAACATGTCACACCTAACCGTGCGGAGCAAGCTACTGAGGCCTGGCTGTCTACGCCTGAGCACATCTCTCTGCAGCGAATGACCCCTCAAGCGGAGCACCAGAACCGGCCAACCTAATTACCCCACCGACACTACCGAAGGGGGAGGCCAAAGAGTCGCTTCTGCAGGGAAACCATTGGGCTAACTGTCTCGTGAAGTGTCCCGGTGTCATGAGCTCTTCCTGACTTTCGCACGACGGCAGGGTACACGTCTTCGTGAATTATCGTCTTGACGAGCCGGGTGATTTCCTGGACGGTATGGATTGGCTACCATCGGCGCACCTACGGGTTCACACTACAAGCGAGTATGTTGCGGACAACTTTGCGTATGATGCCCTCACTCACAAGAGAATAGGGGCCCCCTTCGAAGTAGTCGACACACTACTGACCGAACCTAACCGCCAAATTATCATCTCAGGTGGTCTCCAGATCTGCGTGTGGATTTTCGGGGTGAACCATTACAACCGACACGTTTGCGACGAGTGGAGTGGCGAAACCAGTTCGTCGAAGTGGGCGCGGTGGATTTACCTAGCTTTTAATATGAAACACCAACGGATTGTACATATTCGAGCTGGAGGCTACGAAACGAAAAACCTAGGTATAAAATAATGTTGCTACCCCTACGTACCCCAGTGGACTCTTCAATTCTGGTGGATGAATGTAAGGCCCGAAGTCTAGATCATCACGGTATGCTATCAAGGGGATGTGCGTGTTCTTTCTGCCCACGGAACATGGATAGACCGTATGGCCGGACTTCCGCAGATGGAGCCAAATGCCGCCGTGGCAAGAGTAGAGGATAGTAATTGCCTGCCGGTGCTTTTACAGAAGCAGATTATCAACCAGCACTTCAACGAGCGGCTGCTGCAGTATTTTAAACATGGAGACATCACGGTGGGGCTCTTCACTGAACTTTACGTGCCAGGAAAACATGCGGAGAGCTTCCAAATCACCATTTTTCCGTGTGGTGCGAGAAGGATGACGACCGCGTGAGTGAAGCTTTACCAAGCTTGGTTGAGGCATGTTGGAAAAGCGATGTGAGCACGGGATGCTACATTGCGGTCTGTCCACAGGACTCAGAGCAAGTCCAAAGGTACCTCGCCGATGTGAGACGAAAGATGTCGGAGAGCAGGGAGAAGATTTTTCACGATCCCGTAGTGGGTTTCCAGGGTATCGACGTCTACAAGTCGGCATAGTCGCGTTTATTGCGAATTAAGTCGGGGATCCCACGCTTTCCTTACGGTACTCAGAGGCGTCAGTGGAAGACTGCGTGGGGTAGTACCGTGCCTACCTGCGTAATGTATGTGTTCTGGAAATGAATGCGGACGTCCACTAAGTGCAGTAAGAGGTCTAGTAATACTAGACCCAGAACTGCAAAATGTAGGAAACCACTGGAATTACTAGACCTCGTATGGCACTCCGTGGACATCTGCGTCGAGTGTTCCTATCCGATATACTACGGGCTGAGAAATTCCAGGATGCATTTATACTACGCAGCGTACTGCGACGTGTGGAAGTCCATTCGTAATTTTACTGCTCAACAACGGCATTCTTGGCGGTTCCAAATGCAGTTCTGGTGCATTCGCAACTGCGAGAAGTGCAGCTGCGCAGCGTACTTCCTGAGACTAAACCAAATGTTCACTGCGCGCAGTGAACGTCCGGTCGCATTCTACTACCTTTCCTTACTACCACATGAATAGCCGTTCTACGGGATCTGGACGGATCGTTGTCATCACCATCATGCTCCACCATCACCTGAACTCCCTAATCCTCTCCAGCTCCAACAGTCCGCAGTCTTCGCGTCGCATTGATTTCCGATCGCCGTGTTACTCTTGAACGACGCCTTCCATCCCACCCACCATGCCTTCCAGTTTTTATACCACACTTCACCATCACCCCCAATCCCTTACCGTCTTCACCTCCTACAGCCCGTACACCCAGCATCGCTTCAAGTACCTAATACCTCGTCACTCTTGAACGACGCCACCCGTCTCGTTCGCCTTTCCTTCCAGTTTCTACACCACACTCCACCACCGACAGCATTGCGTCGACCTCTCCACCTCAAACAGACCGCACTCCCCGCATCGCATAGTCGTCTACGCACAAAAGCCCGCAATTGTCGTGTCGCGTCGCCCGCCACACGTCTCGGCACTCCTAAACGACACCAACTATCCCGCCCACCACCCCTTCCAGTTTGCACACCACACCACACCATCACCGGCACTCCCTCACCGGCACTCCCTCAGCCTCTCCGCCTCACACAGCCCGCACTGCCCGCATCGCATCGCATACCACACCTCTTGACACTCTTCAAGGACGCGACCCCTCCTACCCCCCATCCCTTTTAGTTTGTACACCACACCACATCATCACCAGCACTCCATCACCCCCTCCACCTCCAATAGCCCGCACTCCCCGCATCGCATCGCACAACACACGTATCGCCACTCTTCAACGACGCCTCCAACCCCGCTCAGACACTTCGCGCCCGTGCGAATACCGTTTCGAATTTGCGCTACCTAGCTGTGCACGCCGTCGCATCACGAGGAAAAACTGTCGCTCAGTACTTTCTGTTGACGGCAGGGTACCTTTGCAGATTTGACTTGGTAGCGTTCCGTTTCGCCGCCATCTAAATAGGACCTGTGGCAAGTTCTTGCGTTCCACAGCTTCGCCGTCGTGCCTTGAAAGTACCCTAGATGAAATTACACTAGACTGTGCGACACTACGAAAACCTGTCAATTACGGATATCACGGTATCCCTGCTTTTCGATTCCCACCTCCCGTTCGAGTACCCGTCAGCGAATTCGTGATGTTCTGTAATGGACAGAGCGAAAAGGGAGCGTCTGTCTCGAGTGGCACGACCTGTCTTCCACCTCGACCACTCCCGCGTGCCATAGACCTGCACTAGGTTTCGTGAAGCCGGAAGTGCTCGCGAGCAGACCCGCCGTCTCATCCTTAGTGAAAACGAGGAGTCAGCTCTATCCGTGGAAAATGCCCTACCTCTCCGTTCTCTCGCTCCTCCCGCCACCCCTTCTCCTTGCAGCCATCCTTCCCAGCCCTGAATATGCCCTGCAAATATCGGCACTGCGTGTAATCGTCTTCCCACGCGTACTCTCTTTCCACACAAGAGACCCAGTGTCACTTCCGAATACACTGACCGGCCCAGCTCGCCCCCACTCCTCCACAAGGTTCACCCGCCCCAGATCCTCCTACCCACTACGATGATGACGTCTTTTCTGATGAGGCTCCGATGCCTCTGCTTCCCTTGCTCCCACTCCTGCGTCACCACAATGCAGAACCGACCACAAGTAAGACGGACCTCCTCATACATTCTATCCCAGTTTCTCTTGCCGAAGTAGAGAAGACTGCCAGGCCGCGCACGGTTGACAGGATCCTCTCTCTCCTCAGGGATCCCGGCTTCTCTCCCGCCCGCTTTCGAGACCGCATTTGCTCCTCACAAGAGTGTCGCTCACTCACACTCGCTATTGTCCTGAGGGAGCTTCACCATCAGGGCTTCTCCGCACCTCGTGTGTTGGACCACAGCGGTGAGTCCTTTCAAACTGCCTCCTTTTGGGACTTTGTCGAGATCTTCCGAAAGCAAGTAGCGCAAGCTACCACGGAGTCTTGCTAATTCCGCCATTGTGGGGACCCCCCCGCAGAGCGACACGCATCTCTTTTCGTATAGCCTGCGGACTGACGTCCACCGACGGGTTTGCCAAGACGTGAAGGAAGAAGGCATGGGTAGCTAGCTCGGGGGTGTCATCTGGGACACCGGGACATCGGGGACCCACGCGTTTGTAGGTTACATACAGATTTATACGGATGAATCCGCCACCCCACTTAAGAACAGCGCTCTCGTTGCCCATCCCGTGCATCAAATTCTCCTCAACTTCACCGCCGCTTTCTGCAGGCCTTGCATAATGTCCTGGCTCAACGTCATTGGCCATGTTCCAGTCCAGCTCTTCCCCATCGTGTACAACAGAGACTTTGACGTCCTTCCCCATTCTCCGAGTACTTATGCACCAGAACCCACAACCTCCATGCCACACTCCGGCCTGGACTCGATGCTATGGCCTCTGTATCACATGGCTCTACAAGGTTTCACATGCTCGGAAGCCAACCATCATCTGTGGAAATGGCACCCAGTTCTCACGAGCTACTGTTGTGACATACCGGAGGCGAAGCACATCACCGGAACTCGATCAGGCACAAAAACCAGCCAGCCCTCCCACAGTTGCGAAGTACCTTCAAATCTCCTCACTGTGCCCACCTCCTTCCCGCCACGCCCCACACAGACCACCGTCTTTCTTCGCAGAAACGTGGCCGACGTCGACGCCGAAGCCGCTGCTCTTGCATTGCTGGGGAAGCCGGCTTAGGCACAAGCCGCTCCCGCATAGGCGAAACAAACACTCGCCACCATCTCTCCGCGGAGGTTGCCATCCATTCTGGAAACATGCCCCGGGCTTCCGTCCAATTCTCCTCTCGTCAAGCACTCAATGTTCGGTTTCGAACCGCTGCACAACTTTCACCTCGACATTTGAAAGCTAATCCAGACGTGCATATTTCTGAGGCTCGAATCCGTCGTCTTACTCACAGCGCAAGCTTCCGCCGGCAACAGTCGGAAACAGTCCAAGCACATCCACACAGCTCTCTTGCGCGGAGTCAGGAAGGTTCTGTCTGCCTGTCAGAGGAATCTCTACGCTCCCAACCTACACTTTGACTTCCGCGCCTCACGAAAAGGCAGTCGCCTGAACGGACTCTACACGAATGAAGGAGTCCGCGGCATGCTGGAGGCCAAACACTACAAGCCCATTAATGTGGGCTTTCCAGATATCGCAGGAATCATAGACCGTTGCTGTGGTGAAGGTGATTCCGGGCCACCTGCGTCTATTTGCACTTAGTAATCAGACATTCTAATACTCAGCTCTAGACGGAGAATAGAGAGGCAGTGGAGCGTCGGCGATGTTGAAAACCCAGAGGACCGTGTCCATAACTTTAAAGCCTCAACGCTCCACATCTTTGGGAACCACCACCCCACCAGGCTCAATACCCTCAAAGTTCATCTCCTCACCCACCTAGCAGATGAAATCCGCAACTTTGAAGGCCTACAACACCTAAATGCCGGTGTTCATGAACATGATTATACTGAATTTAAGCAAGATTACGGCCGCACCTCCAAGCGAAGGGTAACAGCCATAAACGAAACTGTCCGCCGAATCCAGAACTCCGAAAACCTTGCTGCCGTTCGGGCGCACCTTGGCTCCGTTTCCCAACCACGTCGCCTCACAACCCTGCAAAGGAACCTAAACGACAGGCACGGGGGGTTTCTTGTCATGGAAAACTTGAGAATGTACCTCCGCTAACTCGATTACTTGACAACCCTCGCCATGCCGCTTCTCGGAAACGAAGAAGGCCGACTCAACGCTGCGATTCTCCAATCACTACGCGGCGAAGCTCCCGACATCTGGATAGACCTCCTTGTCCAGCTTCGTGGCCACAGCCCCACTATGCTGCTTGACCTTGACAGCGCCGAGCTTCTCCAACAGTATTCCGTCCACATATGTGACAGTCCCCAAATTACTATCGTCAAAAGTGGTTACGTTTTTTGCAGCTTCTGTCCTTCGGTCAACGACTATGTTCCCGACCTGAATTTCACTCGACTTGACCCAATATAGAAGCATGTCATTCAGCGCGATTATGCAAATAGCAGCTTCGGCTCGACGAAACGGCAGCGGTTCAGCTTCGTGCTCCTGGCCGCAGACGACGAAGTACCCACAGTCACTATATGGGTGGCCCAGGTTTTTTCTCTCTTCTGGATGCATGGCTGTGAATAAGTGCCATCTACCGAGTATGCCTTCGTTCGGTACATGGATTGTATTGCACTAATCGACGCTGTTGATGACACTCTGCAACGCGTTTGCTTGCGGTGGTCTATAGATGAGAATGTAAATCGCACAGAGAACCCGGCCCCGCTCCCGAAGATGCAGCAGTGAGGGCGCCAAGGTCCTGCTTCTCCCTGGTTGGCCTGTGCAAGGCCTCTGTTATAATCGAGACAGCTTGCGTGGTGCGGTCAAATTTCGACATCCCCCCTTTCACTCCTCAGCTCCACTGTCTCTACCATCACTTCTACATAAACGGGTTCCACAGAGACCATGATGAACGGCCCGTTCCACCTGATTCATCCCCTCTAACGGACTCGCCATTCTTTCTGCACTAAAACTAAACACACGAGATAACCCGACTCCATTTAGTGAGCTACCAGCGTATAAGTACCGTCTCCTTCTTTCTCTCTCTTCTGTGCGTAGACAGTTACTCGTCCTCTGCTCCGACACGAGCACACGTGGAAGAATCCGAAGGTTTTGTGGGCAATCTGTGACAGGCCAGACGCGCCATTGCAAAGTTCATATGGTCCCTCGCTTCAGTCTCCACGTGCAACGTCACAATCGACAACACCGCCGAGCGTACTGGAGATGTTCTCTGAAAATCATTTCTCTAGTACCGCCATATAAAGTTCGTTCTCTGAACCCGCCTTCACCGCATTTGTGGCTACTCCACGGGTGCCTGCGAACAAATCTCGCCCTCCTCCTAACCTAATCGTTCTGTTTCCTCATCCACCGACTCACACAACGCCCCCCCCAATAGAAGAACCATACTGAAACATCTCTCGCGGAACAATGCGGCATATACCGCTGCAAACGCTGCATAGTACCTGCGAGGTTGCCAAGGGCAGGTACTTGGAACACGTCAGGCTGTAAGCGCGTTGGCCTTGGCCGCCACGGCCCTCAACATGCTGCGGGCAGGATACAGCTTTTATAAACCAGGCGTCCAGGCGTGCACGTCGCATGATAGATCCGTACATGGACGTCCCATCCTGTTGACCATGGTCCCGTCGGAACACGTGAAGAGCATGTCTCACATGAGAATTTCCAAACAGTACATAACCTTCGTCAAGATCACACACCTCCTTCGGTACAGAGTATTCACCGTACGGTAGATCATCGACCTTGCTGAGTTGCCACCACGACACATCTAGAGTCCCTTGCCTCTCCTCTGAACCCATCAGCTTCCCCCGCGCTTCAAATGCCTGAGATGAGCGCTCCGCCCGCTCGTTGTCCGATACAAACATGGTCTTCCGCGACATGAAGAAGAGATACCCGAGGCGGTGGAACAGCTTGTACCTACCGTTTCTCTTCCGTGCGCTAATCATGTAAGAGCTGGTCTGCCTCATCCTCACCTATAGAGCATAGTGTGTTGAAAGAGCTTCCTCGCACTCGCAGCGGGACTCGGCATCCGAAAACAATGATGACCGGTTTCCGGTGCCAAGCTCTGCACGCACCATTCCTACCAGAACCGTCGCCCCATCGTGGTAGGAACGCGTACGGTACTCCTTCCGATTGGCAAGAACCATCGGTGAAGTAGGCAAGACACCCTCCAGCCCGTCCGCGGAAAGCTCCTCCGCCACCCACGGCTCACTGCGACCCGCCCAGTTCGGGACTGGAACAGAGCTCGTTGGGTCCAGCTCAGCAGTTTCGCGGTGCAACTATTACAGACTCTGCTTCCCCATGGTCTTGGCAACACCAATGTACTTTGCTCCCTTTTGTGTGACATGCTTGCAACTCTAATCACGTCCAGCTCCGGCACGCGGTGTGGCCTGCTGGGTGCCACCAGAAATCTCGCGACCTAGGCGTAGGCTCTCGTTTTTTTGCTTCACATCTTTCAATTGTGCTTGTAGTCGCAGGAATTCTGTAACCGTTGCCTCAATCATCACCTGCACCGCCAGAAACTCTGGATGTGGATGACGTATGTTCTCCTCGTAGTCGCTGACCCTTTTCTTCAGACCAGCAATCCCTTGCTCCTGCGCCCTGACCTTATTCGTCTGCTCAGCAAGCATCGCTTGTAGCCCTTTCATCTGCTCACGCGAGATCGATTGTGAGCGAGCTACAGCGGAACCCTCAACCCTTGTCCTGGATGGCATAGGCGGAGGTGGTGACAAAGGGCGCCTCACCCCCGCTGCACCAGGAAAACGCAGCGTTCCACGATGAGATTGCAATACTTCACGACGGATGTGAGACCGCGCAGGGATGGCAACGCCGCGCGTGTAGATGCGCGGAACGGACGTAATTCCGGCCCGGACGCTGAAGCTGGCTGTACTCGAGCTGCAGTCAGGTTGAATGGACGCACGAGCAGGAGGCAGCTGGTTGGGAGCACACCGTGGTGGAGCTCCCAGTGTTATAGTAGCACCTTGAGTCGCGAGAACAGTGACACCGATCGCTCGTTCATGCTCTGCACCAAACAGAGGCGCCGCCGGCGTTGTTTGGGGCCGCAGAACCCCCGTTCACATGCCTGCCGGGTGGCACTGAGTTGTAGTAACCTCGTGACTCGGTGCAGTCACAGCGACAGCCGCAGGCGGGGCACCGTCCTCCTCCTCCCGCTCCTCGTGGGTGCGCATGCGAGATCGTTGCATCGTAACAGCTCCTTTCGTCCGTCTGGCCGGTGGGGCCATCCATGTAGAGCTGCGCCACAGGGATGAAAGGACACACAGAGGCTCAGTGAGGAGAACAAGTTCCAAAACTGCGTCCCAATTGTTGTGAACTGAGCAGTATAAGTGCCAGCTAGCGGCTACTACTGGTAGTAGCGCCCTCGTAAAGTTATGCACACGCAGAGAGTGCCTGCCGACGTTTGGAGTATCATAGGTGTCAACGGCAGAACTGGAAGCAGCGGATGAAGCCCTGCAAATGGGCGTTACAGAAAGTAACGAAAACTCAGACTCGGGGGGTGTGACCAGTGATAGAGGTTGAGACCGGCACGTATGAAAATACATGGGCAGATGGATGTTGTTATTCAGATTGAATTTCGACCATCTATCCACTCATATGTTCTGAAATGAGTAGATCTGAGCTTCTGTCACTAGTGAAACCTCGCTAGTCTGAATTTTCACTACATCTCAAAGCTCTTCTTCCTACTATGGCGGCCCCAAAGTCGCCCAGTTTTCTGGGCGACCGTTCTTGCGGCTGAGCCCGAATCTTTCTCAGCTGCTATAGTGTGGCTTGCTCGCCCGTAACTAGCTCTCAAACTGGCCTGTAGTGTTCAAGTTTGTTTATCTGCATGCTATTTTGGAAGATCCTATCGTGTACTTGGAAGCTAAATTTGTCCCGATATTTTGTCAACAGCTCCACGTCCTCCGGAATGTCACGCGTCGCACGCATCGTAACCATGGTCAGTGAATGTAGAGCTCTCTGCGACAATTCCGCTCGATCCTCGTATAACTCCCTGTCTGTGTCTCGCGCTCGAGAAGTACCTCTATTTCGCCCGTCCTCATCCCCAGGCGAGTACCGGGCCCCATTCAGAAACCCGGCGACACAAAATTGTGCCGGTACGAATTGCACCTTATGCCTCGGTCCCTGACGGGACTCCGCCTGACTTCCAACGGAAAGAGCTACACGGCTGAAACATTCTTTGTCTACCACCGAAATGCCACCTCCGTGGATCTCCTTCTTCTCCCGGGTGTGCTCATGCAAGTCTGCGTACAGAGACGTCCCATAGAAGTGGAGGGTCGTCTTTTGTTTCGCGAGGGCATGGTCCGCAAATACGCCGAGTCCCACACCTTCGTGCTTCACCCTCGACGGACGCACCACCCCACACCTCCCCACGGCTTCCACGGCCCATAATGTTAGCGGGTCGTGCGTGTTGGGCAGGGCGTCGTACTTCGCCGGGCAGTTGTCCACCGACGCCCTCGAATAGCGAAGGGAAAGCATGGGATCCCCGGCGTAGTTCGCAATGAACGGGATTATGTAGGCCGGTAGCACTTGATACCGAGGGCACCCAGCAATAGCATCCGCAGGGCTGTTCCCCCTCGTGGCAGACATATTCCGACTCACGTCGCCCAACTACCTTGCGGCAAGCTCCACAGCCCGCGGAGAGCCAACAATATCGCACGCGGGGCTCACAACGCTTTCGCAAAACGTCTCCACCAAGCTCAGTAGAGCTCGACTGACGCAGTCGTCATCCTTGTCGCACCCCACGACACGGCAATATCTCGGATGACCTAGACATGCTTTCGCAGTCGCGCAAGTACCACCGAACAAGTCTATCACCAGTTCCCCCGATGCCGAATACTGCAACACTAGCTCGCCCATGTGCCTGATGCTCTTCTGCTCAGGTCAAAGCATCTTCATACGACTCCCTTCGTCGACTCTTTTCACCGCCTATCCGGGATCCACCCGCTAGATTCCATCGAGACAGTTCGTCCAGGCTGCGTGCGAGGACTGCACATACACGTTGCTTTGGTAGCATACCCGGGCGAACTGCACTGCGAGCGGGACATTCCTCCCCCAAAAGTGAACAACCCATTGTGTGACTGAGGCGTGGCAACATCCTTTTATACCCGGCTTCTGCGTGTAGTGACCTCGAGCTCGGACGTGGACCATCGGTCGGTTCTCCGCGTTAAATACGAAGTCCTTCTGCCGCCTCCACCTCGACGCACTGGCCCCTTCACTGGCCGCGTCGTACACCTTTCGGCTGTCGTGCTTGAGGCGCGAAAGCCACTTGCGGTATTGTAGTCCACTACAGAAAACGATTGCGTGGCCGATTTTAGCAAGCAGTGCGTCGAACATTGGGATGGGGGCGTCCATGTCCTTTTGCGTGAGGACATCATGCGCAGAGTTGCCCGCACCCGGCTCACTTCTGTTGTTCAACGGAGGGTGCGTCAACAACAGCTGAACTTTACACTCCAGGCACTCACACGAGTCATCAGCATACTGCTTAAGGAGGTTGTGCAAAGTGCAGCTGTGGACACGGCAGTCCGACTTTATCACGCAGAGCAACTCCGCCAGAAGGTCTGTCGATGGATTCTCCTCTGGGAGCGACTTTTCTGACACCTCATGCGGCGATGGAGATGCGCTAATACGGGTGGCCGTTTCTGGTGCTTCACGAAGGGGTCCTTCGGCTCCGGCACTAATGGATAAAGAGTGGACCGGAAAGCCTTACTACCTTATCCCGTACGACTGCGTGCCACCACATCCCTCACTTCGTTGTCGGAACCCTTCAGTTCCGACTCCATGTCCTCTTTCAGGCGGGAAGAAAAAGAACGAGGGGGCTGCGCGGATAGTCCCGCACTGCGCGTGCTTCTCGACAGTATCACCCGGCGACTACGACGTGGTCTTGGGTCTTCCAAATCGGCATCGGAAAGCTCCGAGTCCACCTCCATAACCGTTCAACAGGCACCATCATCTTCAGGCGCTTCACGTTGAAGCCCCAAGATCTCCCGGGTATCCCCACTCAAGTTGGCAAAGACCCTTGGCAAGTTGTCATCGCGCGCCTCAAAGCGTCCCAGATACGGCCAGTTGCTGCCGTGCTTGACATCGTACAAATCTTCGTCCGTAACGATGGCTTGCAAGCTCGACAGAAACAGAGTAGTAACCGCCCGCATTGCCGCACCCTTCTCAGCAGCTCGTCCCCATGCTGCCGTACTGCTCGTACTCTCCTTCACATTTACTATCCCATTACCTTGCAACGTGGTCTCCTGCGTGATGGGTGCAGAGCCACCAGCGCGTGACTTCAAAGCCACAAAGTGCTGAATGCGGGGACGAAAGAGAAGGTAGAGTCTGACTAGCGCCTCACACTCCGAAACTCCCACTCCGTTCGCCAGCTTCGTCCACGCCCGACTTAGCAGCTGCACAGCAAACGCGAGACGATTTCCGATTTGGTTCATCTTCTTCAAGGCGAACACACGTCTGCTGCCGCGCCTCAAGTGGCATACGTTGGCCGCGTGGAAGAACATCAGAACCTCAAAGGTTCTGGGGTGGCCAACAGAAAAGGTTCCTAGCCGAACTACTTCCGGAATCTTGCTGACTTTAGAGGGAATGAACTTGGTGCCAAGAAAAAGGGATACCCCATAGTTCTTCTGCCTCAAGGTCACATCCGCAATCTCCCCAATCCTCTTGTCTTTTCGGATGAGCAACACGATTGACAGCGCTGCGTGCACTATCTGCGTCATCTGCTCCCTGTCCACCTCGCGAGAGAACAGGTCGGTGCTCTCAATAGAAGTGCAGAAGTCACTGGTAGGGTTACGCTGCTTGCTCTCCACTGCGGAGTTTCCTGGATCGCCATTGAGGCCCCATCGTCTGCTGCAATGACAGAATGCTGGAAGGCCAATATTTGGAACTTTGTGAGGTCAAACTTCGCGTTCACCTCGGATGAGGAGAGAAAGGTAATGAAGGCGGGCAAGCACATGCCGGCTGTCCCTGTCCGGCAGAGTTCAGTCCGCGCCATGGTTACAGTGCGATGAGAAACTAGAGAGGGAAAGAAGCCCTGGAATGATGGGGATGCAACGAGCGAGGAGGAGAGCGTCGCAAGCGAAGCGAGGAAAACCACGAGAATCGAAGCACAGGGAGGAGAGGCAAGGACGAAGCAAGGAAAGCAGGGAGGACCCCGTCGATATATTGGTATCGCGAGGGTGTGAGGTGTCGTGGTGTGGGATCAATTGTGTGCCATTTGTGTTGCGGACAGGAAGGGCAGCGGCCAGAATCACAATATACTCCCACACGCTCACGTTTCTGTTCCGTGACAGCGGTTACGAAGAGTGCCGCCCCTTTCGCGAAACTTGGATAAGATAAGTACATTATTTAGGGTGCAGGGTGGTGTCACCAGTCACAGGGGTTGAGATCTACACATCCGAAAACACATGAACAAATGGATGTGCAAACATTAGTCTGATTAACAAAATCCATCTGGACATGTACTTTCACATGTGCAGATCTCAGCTCCTGTCACTAGTGACACCTCACCGATCTTATGAATCACATAATTTTCAAACGTGAAAAGGCAGCTATTGCGGCCTACTCACAATTGCTTCTTTTTGAGCGCGATGATAACTGCTGCCAACCGTGCCCTTTCAACCTTTCCTGGTCTTCGTGTCCGTACCCCTCCCACGGTAAAATTTTCTTCTCTCAGTCTCTGAACTCTCTACCGTCCTCCGCGCCCCCTCCCCCGCACACGGATCGTTTCTCGTCTTCTCCGCGTTCACATTATAGCATCCTTCTTCCTTCATCGCCGTTGTTTATCCTATCTCGCAAGTCGCGTACTCCCGAAATGACCGAAACACTTCCCATCGCCAACCCCACCGCGACCCTTTGCTCACAGGTGCAGAGCCACACTCGTGGTTCGAGCCAGAGCAACAGCCACGCCTAGCGGCGACGGCATTGAAGTTGAGGCCCTAGGCGTGATTATGAACCTCTCATGTGCAGCCACCGCCCCCTAAAAACCTCTATCGGAACACGTGCGATAAGTAGAGACCTTCATCAGACCCGTCTCTACCGCCACACAGGTCCAACGGTGATGGTCTTGAGCTGAATTCCGTAAAGGCGAGACACAAGCCGGTTTCCTCTTGGGCTCTCTCGACCACCAATCCCGATTCCGCCGACGTCTGCTTCTACATTGCGAAGACCAGGAAGCAGCAGGGCGTACTTGAAGAAAGCAAGAGCGCCGGCATCGACCACCTCCACGTCAATGTGGTTGAGCGCAGTTACAAGTATGACCTTCGCGTAGTTGTTCGCCACCGTTCGACAATTGGACAATCGGTCGGTACTAAATATCGCTATGGAGAGCCTAAAGAACAACTCGACCTCGCACAGAGGCGTCCCGTGTGCCATTGTCGAAAATCCTCATCGACTTCAAGCCGTCCCTAGCTTGAGAAACGTAAACGATGGTACAGCATGGGCTGCGAGTCCCTCCACGTGCGCCTTCTCCTTCTCAAAGATGGATAAGATGTTAAGGATACCGCTATCCTGGTCGATTCGTCACAGCACAACATCTTCGCCTGATTGGTTCACATTGACAAGTCGTTCTTGCACTTCCTCATGAGTGTCGCCCACTTCATGGGGGCTCTTGCCGTCGAGGGCGTCCTCTCCCGGCTGGTATTGTGCGAGAAGGGTACGGAAGAAAGAATGATGAAGGTCACTCTATTACCAGCAACAGGCCCATCTATTCAACGCCGGTACGTACGCCCCCTCACGATTCGACCCCAATACTAATGCCTCTTCAAAAAGAGCTGGGCACCCTAAATTCCGTCCGCTCGATCTGTAAGAAACTCTGCGGCGCGCCCTTTGGCGATGCCCATCGTTGGTTATAGAGCCCTACAGTCGTTGCTTTCTCAACGATTTCTACACTAGTGCTCATGAGCAGTCCGGACCAGCCCGAGAGCTTCGAAGCTGGAGCTTTCCGCCACTGAGCGTAAAAGATTTTGCAAGTCTGCTCAGACTTGTTCCAGAAATGTGAAAAGCTCAAGAGCCCCCGTTGCGACTGTTTTCTCCAGTATGAGAATCCGCCCGCCCATCTCCTCCAAATATCCGTTGAGGAGGTCTAACTCCACCGGATGCTCCTCTCCACACACCAAGAACACAACTCTCAAAAAGATCCTTGAATGGACACCAGGAGCGCAAGCAAATCTTACCGCGAACAAGACCATGGCGTACTTTGCTCCGGGGCAGAGAAATACCAAAATTGCGACTCGTATGACACGCGACCTCCTGCGCCTTCCAAGGCCCGCATTACCTAGACTAGTCTATACTTGCCCACGACTTCATCCGATCCTAGACCCCTCCAGTACGCGGCCGGAACAGCGCCACGTGCCACAGAAGCGATTTACAGGACGAGGGGGCCTGCACTCTTGTCACGGTCAACACCTCGAGCTGGGAAAGTTTTGCTGTCGGGCGAGTGCGCCGGAGCTAAAAAGACAGTGGTGCTGTGCAAAGGAACAGTCGCGGAGAGGACAAGAGCCGGGAAGGAGATTAAAGAGAAGACTCGGTAGACAAAAGCGGCTAGTGGAAAGACCAGCCACTCTCAAGGTGCACGGCAGATGTTCGGCGACAACGTTCCAAACGAGATGCTGGTCAATACTACCGACAACATGACACTAGTCGATCCCGGCCACGAAACCTGGGATGGACACGCATATATCGGCGCGCAAGATTGCCGCGAAGACGAATTGCCACTGATGATCGGAGACGCTCCGCGCCACATGCTCTGGCTGCTTCCAATCCATAAAGTATGTGAGAATCGAGTACGAGTATTTGTCATAATCAAGGCCATCTGAGATATGTATCGTTTACGCTTCTTCATAGCCGGTTGCGTGCACTCTAGCCAGCTTGATGGTAAGAATCTGAATCCGGACATCTACAAGCCTAAGTAACCCGAGACAGAAGTGTGGAGGACGCTAGGAGACGGGAGTGGGGACTGTGTCAGTGGGTATGCCTGATTTGAGAAGCAAGAAGGTGAGTTATGGCACATCGCCCGAAGTTGCCGCCAGAGTTTCGCTCGCTGTAGCGGCATTCCCTGCGGAAGCCAAACGTTCTTGCACTTGACATCCAACCGGAACATTCCATCGATTGAGAAGCTGTTTTCGTTTCTTGAGCGCTCATTCATCGGGCAATGTACCTGGGGAGAGGAACCAAACTAGATCTGGTGTAGGTCGATCATGACCGGAGCACAACACAAGGGTGCCGCCGTAAATCGGAGGCTGGTGATCGTCCACTACTTCAGTACACGAAGCTTGGTGATGGAAGCACGGTAATGGCAAGGGGATCAAATGAAGGCTCGCAAAAGCGTTCGCGGCTGGTTGCTCGTTTGAGTTAGCTTTCCGCCGACATCTGTCTGAAGAAGAAACCTGACAGTCGTCATCCCTAAGACTGAGGATCTCATTTCACTAACCGGGAAGGACTGCCCGGAGGAAGCGGCGCACAACGACCTTTATAAGATATTGAAAGCGAAGACGCTGCGCTTCTCTCCAGCCGTGAGCGGGTCATCGAGATTCCGTTTGTGTGTGTGTCAATATTGGCACGTTTTACCAAACACGGAGGATAGAAATCAGGTGGCAGCGGTGGCGAGGCTGAAGATCATGAAGATTACAGTGCCGCTCGACTCTGTTCTTCTCTGGCATAAGCACTTCACACACGCCGGGGCTGGATATAAGGATCGGGTTACGCACGAGTTGACGAGAAGCACCACCTGTACCTCATGCTGGAAGGAAAGGGTGTGCGGGAGGAAGCCTTCTACGCCATAACACGGTTACTGCAGTTCCCGGCCAGTGATATGGCCCCCGTTAGTCGTAGAATGAACAGACGCGCTGACGAGTCGAACAGTGCGGGCGACACAAACGCGGTTTGATTTCCAGATTTGGGTGCGCCCGGGAATGGTAGGTACCGTGAGATCAGATCCAAAAGTCTGCCTTCGACTTGATGACCCGAGGGATTTAGTTGGCGATTCAAAAAGTAGAACACGAGATTATGTAGCCATACGATATAGTCACTGATCATCGTTCAGTGAAATTATCTAAAGCACTCATCGTCAGTGCAGCAACTAGTTTCATTGAGCATGCCAAAGCATAGCGGCTGGGAAACACTTCGAGGCACCCGCGAGAAGGGTCGCCTAGAACTATAGGCGATTTTCAGGGCGCTGCAGCTCAAACCAGAGATCTTAGAAGTAACGAGGAATCAAACTAGGTAGGGGGCACTAACGGCACTGACTGAGATCTACTCATGCGGTACCACATGTGTAGATGAATGTGCCAAAATCGACCTTAAAAGAAGAAGCCCTGTGGGCATGTATTCTCGAATGCGCACAGCCCAACCCCTGTCAGCATTGACACCCCTCTGGTCTTAAAACGACCTTACATTTGGACCCGAAGAGGTACACTTTTCTTATCTCTCTTGACGTTGACTCACGCCTCAGTTTGTTTCTACACTTCATGGGATACTCGTAAGACCTGTACAGCACAAAATTTGCGCGCCTGCCGTCCTTGGTGGGTTACTTATACCATAGCTACAGCAAACGTAAAGTGAAGTGTTAGCATCCTTCCTCACGTCATCGTCCCTAGTACTGGTATCCATATGGCGAAGAAAAAAAGTAGCCTTGTATTCCACGGTCCCAACTCGACGACGGGCCTCAACATTGAGCTCTAGTTGGTAACACCTCGCCGTAGGTCACACAATTCTAGATGCATGGCTTTGTTAGCACATTGTTTACTAGTCAAGAGGAGACGTGTTGAGCTGTGCCTAAGTTGCAAATGGAACGCCAAGATCGAAAAATATTGGACGTGAGCCTCTTGAAACAGATGAACGATTCTTTTGGGTACGTATGTGGCTCGCCCCGTCAACTAGCACTCGTGCACTGTACTAGTTCTTACAAAAGACACATAATAGTCCTGACTTGCTGTGGAGCGTAGCTGAGAAACTGTCCTCAAGACCAATGCCAAGCGTTTCACTTTTCTCTTCCCACCTAATTTCAGGAGGATTCTGAGTGAGCAAGTGCTCCTCAACATCACCAAGCAAATTTGTCGACTTTCTAGAGCTGTAGGTAGCGTGGGGTACGAGAATTACACTTCGGCGCAATGGTGCGCATTCTGTTAACGGGCAATAAAGAGACTGGAGGATTCTTCGTTCGCCCGTCCGTTTGAGAGAGGTTATAGGCCATCGTGCGCCACCAAAGTATCTAAGATGAGAGGTCGAGGTGCGCTGTACTGCATAATTCGCAGAATGAGCCAGATAGTCTGTTTGGAACTGCCCTAAGATTTGTTTATGCAGACACTCTCCGGACGGGACAGTTTGTCAAAGCTTTTTATGAAGTCAGTGCCCATGCAGAAGCAAACCTAACTACACGAGTTCTACTGATTGGAAAGTCATAGAAGTCTGCATTCTTTGGAAAGCCAAAGAATGCAGCCTGTTTGGAAGGTTCACTAGGCTACCGCACATAGAGGACACCCGCATCCACTTCTGAAACCACCGACGTACGCATTCTACCGATAGACCGCTTAGCATATCGTAGTAGCATGCTACTAGTCACAGAGTGATATGTACACACATCGCACCAATCAGAGCACATAGAGAAATCTCATAGTAGCCGACAAAACCCGGTATCGACGGGAAAGACGAGCAGCACTAGTGTCTATTCGACATTTGGCCCCATAGGAGGCCAAATATCGCGGGGACATTAAAGTTTCATGGAAGCGTCCACTTTCCCTCTTTTTCGTATCTACTTTATGGTGTTTGAGTGCTCTGCTCTGGCAGAGTGAGCTGCAGAAGCTCTTGGAAAACCTTTTGCTCTGTCAGAGGTTGAGTGCAACAGAGTAGGCTACCCTTTGTTTGGAATCACTGAAGAGGTTGAGATAGATTACACGTACAACAAGTAGCCTATTCACCATGCGTATTATATATTTTACAAACTTTTTCGGTTGTCATTTGGCCTCATATGAGGCAAAACTCAACGTCGAATAGATACTAGCTAGTCTCTATTGGACAGTGAGTTTTGTTTCGTACCAGGCCAAATCTGGCCTCATATGAAGCCAAAATCATGGCTGCAATCAGTAAATTAAACCTTCGATTTTTTGTCATATTTTAAAGATGTCGTACCTCTACCGCCCACCTTGTGCTCCTTTCGCGTCAAACTAGAAAACCTTCTCCAACTATACCTAACTGCGACGAGATAGTCCAGTGGTCTTCGGGCTACTGGGAGAGCATCTGACCGCGGGTTTGATTCTCGCTGAGCGCCTTTGCGCTTCGAAATTCTCTTTGAGGACTCCACAGGATTCGAAGTAGTTGTGTTTCAGGATTCTTTTAAAGAGCCCACTTGAACAGAAGATATTATACGGTGACATCTTCCAAAGGGGTATTGCACAGCGATGCCGCGAAATCGAGCAAGTCTGTTGACGCCGGTAGAACTGTTGGGGGCTTTAGAATCTTTTTTAATTATGGTAGACATTTAGAAGTGACGGATATGATGTCAATCACTATAGCTAACCAACATGAGGTTCAGACTTTACTTCCCAAATATCTGAAACATTTTCAAACCTACTCCTCATTTCCTCCATATTCGAAACCATGGACCTCCTGGACATGCTGCTTAAAGCAATCCCGGCCAGTATCAGGATGACGAATACAAACTTCGCAGCGAATATTTCGGAAACAACCTGAACGTATAAATTTCGATTTCTTTCTATTCTTACAGGTAGAACAGCGAGATTGACAGGCTGCTTTTGATAACATTCCGCCAGACAACAGACGTCTGCGCTTCGTGAGGGCTAGATGGACTCCAAACCCGCTGTCAAAGTCCATGTTGTCATTCGGGGTCTCAGCTGCAGACCTTCTACCAGCCTGCAAACCTCCGTACAAACCATTGTCAGTCAGTCCATCTGCCTGTTGGCAGTAGAAATCGTTCGGAAGCAACATCTTACTCTTTCGCCATCCTGGGTACAGCTTCCACGAGTCAACGATGCAGATAGACAGTGGAGAGGTGTTGACTCTCATCCCCTAACGTTTAGCCTCGAACTTCTTTTCGAGCCAAAGGTCATCCTGACGACAGCGGTTGTGCTTGTCAACATGAGAGCATCTTCCGTCGTACTTCTCACATACTTTTGGAATGTAAACTCAGTGCTGTCCATGGGAGTGCTTCCGTCACGGGACCTCCACCTCTCACGGTATATGTTGTCACTCGCGGAGGTTTTCGCAGTAGAGCTGATGAAATAGCGTCTATCGAGGTCAACCCACATGACAGCCATGAATTCGGGCTTACTAGTGACCATCGTGACGTGAGAACCCTTGTCATCTACTTCCAGTCCGGAGAGGTAGTCAATAGGGTAGCCCTTTCCGTCTGTCTTGACAACACCAGTAAACTTCAGGCTATTGTCACGAAGCACTTTAGGTGTCTCAACCGACGCAAAGTACGAGTTAGCGCAGATGACTCTGTCCATGTGGAACCATAGCTCAACCAATCTCAGAAGCACGGAGGTTCCATGATCATAGCTGCTCTCGTACCGTTCGTGGACATTGTCATCTGCTGACAATATCAGCTCGAGACGAATCATGATTCCACTGCTAACACAACAAGCTCACGTGATTTCACACCCACTTTCCGGCTTGCGATCGAGTGACACATAATGTGGAATGCCAATAGAAATCCAGCTCCCCCCTAGCCAGTAACACCTCGACATACTCTCATCGACGCAAATGCGGTGGGACAGCTTGACCTTTGTAGCCCGATGATCATTAGTTGCAGAAACGAAACATTTGACCAGGCTCCATCTCGGACATATGGTCTCAGCGGTGCTTCCGGCTCCGGTAAATGCAATGCAGGTATGGAGCTTCTCGAAACGGTTACCAGGCGTTATGCCTCCAAGACGCGCAGAGGGCCAATGCTTGCAGCTCGTGATGTTTCTCCACAATTTGCGACGATTGCTAAACTAGTATCTTGTCATCAGGACCAGAATCCCAAAAAAGCCTAAATTTTCACCTTTGCGTGTAGTCTCGAAATACTGGCTTTCCAGTTCCCTGTTTGTCCACACAACCATGCAGTTCAGGTGACGCTGCAGGAACATCCACATGAAGTAGTCGAATAGGGTCAATGATGCAGGTTACGAGCTCTCAGATACAATCTCGTCGATTGGGCCAATGACCTTCCAAGGCTTCGTGCAAATGAAGACATTCATTTCCAGCGTGATTTCGGCACGAGCTCACACTGTACCATTGACCTCAACGGCCGGGCCGGATGCATCTTCGCTTGTGATCCTTGTGACATCGTGACCCTCTCCATGCATGGGTGTGACGAGGTCGATGTCAACACCTGATTCGGAACTGCCTGATTGACTTCCCAATTGCTCAGAGGTTGGAGGAGCAATTGGGATTCCTGTTTCAGCGCCATTTTCAGGACTCTCTCCTGCCTTAATGTTTGCCAGCCGCAGTGACATGACCCTGATACGATTGGCAAGCTCCCAGCTGACATTCACATCAGTGACATTTCTGCCGTTGACCTTGGACTTCATGACTTCTCGGACGGTTCCAGAGATTTTCTTGTCCTTCCAGTTGGCACCATACATCCGCCGACACTTGGAGTCGGAGGTTACAAGACGAGCGCGAGTATGAAGCTGCGATTCAACGATGCGACTGGGGTCGGAAGTGGGAGACATAGTTTTTTAAAATTGAGGACTCTTCGGGATATTCGGTGGAATTCCCGCTCCTGCTGTCTGTGAAGTTGGACGGCTCTAGCCTGTCCGAGCTGTCAACTTTATGGGGCGTTGCTTGGGCAAAAAGAAGAAGTTAAAAACAAATTCCTAATGATTTTATATTTCGACTTGAAAGTTGGCCTCATATGAGGCCAACTAACCTCCGAAAAAGCATGTAAAATATATAATACGTATGGTGAATATGCTAGTTGTTGTACGTGTAATTTATCTCACCCCC
>JAUKWC010115930.1:0-23354 GCA_032356245.1 Endocladia muricata
CTCTCGCCGTCGCACTCTGACTCTCTCGCGGCCCAAACTCCACACGCCTTCCCCCTTCATGAGCAATCTCCTTGCTCTGTGTCGACATCACCATTCGGCTATCTGCACATCCCGACAGTAAACCCCGTATCTTCCCCAGATATCCTGTCGCATCTCCCTCCACCATCCAGATATCATCAACCAAGAACAATGCCCGCTTTCCATCAAAGTACCGTCCTGCCTTCCCCACAGCCTCGCTCAAGTTCCGTGACTCACCAATCGACACACAGCTCTTCACTCCCCCACAACTCTTCACCATATACGCTAACACTTTCACAAGCTCCTCCTCGCTTGCGTCCTTCCCCACAGGGATCCAATAAACTCCATCCTCGAACCATTGTTGCACGTCCTTCTCTCTCCCCACTCCAATCAACGCAGTTGTCTTACCTACCCCCCCAAGCCCTGCCGCCCCTAAAATAACTCCCCACTCCCCGTCTCGCCTCAATTTCATCGACTCCAAAACCGCCTTCTTTAGTTCGGCCTCCATCGTCCCGGCAGAGCTCTCCCATCGCAACACCACGCGCGGTGGAAGCAACGGCAGTGTAAACGTCGCCCTGAATACATCTTCGTCCTGCTGACCTATTCCCACCTCTCTCGTCTCAGCATGTTGCCGACAACCTTCCAAATTCCCTGTCAGTCTCTCCAGCGAAGCGCGTGCATTGTCAAGCACACTTTCCAGGTCGCTAAGCTCTGCCTCAGTTTTCCTCGCCTTCACAAACGGCTTAACACGCTCAAAAGCTCGACGCACCAATCTGGACCGGCTACTGCTTCCCCCTCCGTTGTTATTCTCGCGCGTAGAGCCCACACTGTCGGAGACGGCCGTGGCAGCGCCGGCACGTTGGAGGAGACTGTGGACGTAGTCCAAGGTTTGAAGGAAATTTTCAGCAGCTGCTTGTGACGGGCGCATGTGAGAATCACGGAACAGGGTGTCCACGTTGCCCAGCAGAACACGGATTTGAGTGTGTTCCTTTCGCAGACGGGCGACGTCAGTGCAGTTGGTGGAAATGAGCTCGAAGCGCGTGGCCACTTCATCGACGAGAGTGACGGTTTGGCCGAGTAGGCCCAGGGCTCCGGACACGACGCCAAACGGCTCGGCCATGAGATGCGATGAAGGTGAGGTGATGGTGAGGTGATGGGGTGCAGCGGTAGAGAAAAATGAGTGAGACTTGCAGAGGTGTCTGAGATGAGTGTTATCTCGTCTCGGGTGTGAACGTACGATACCGTATATACACCCTAGCTGCAGTCAAGGTAGCAACGATTAAAGATTCGATTTGCAGACTTCCCAACGCGGCACCTTTTGTTCCACATCAACCGCTGTCACTAACATTGTTTCATTGGGCAACAAACAAACATTGCAATGCGGCTTTGTACGTCTTAGTTGGCTCCAGTACAGTACAGTACAAGGTGCACAGCAAAAAAAGGGAAGTCAGGCACACTGCACACCACGACTGTGGAAAACAGACACACCCAAAGTCCTTGTCACTGTTGGTGGATACTCCGCGATTGGTGATAAACAGAAGGCAGCAACAGGTCAGTTCGAATCGAGTCGGCAGTAGCATATATTGTGACCAACTCCGCTGTCGTCGTCGGTGTTTGTGAGGTGTCGTGGCGAACGAAAGTGTAAAAGGATGAACAAAGGGCTTTGCCTGCGTGCGAGAAGTGATGTTAAGTGAACCACGATCCTACTCAAGTTTGTTCATCGCACAAAAGTGTTGTGCGCCATCACGCAGTCGAAACCCCCCGTCGACCCCCCCCTCATCTCACCGAGACGCAGTCCTGGCTTCCGCTCAAAACTTAAACCTCAACTCTTCTGAGGCGTCTCTCCCCTCTCCATCCATACCGCAACAGTCTCCCACATCTACCAGCAGCCACCTTCCACCCTCCTTCTTTGCCCACCACCGCCCCCAACTCTCCGTCTTTCTCCTCCACTCTCCATCGGAACCAACCGCAGTTGAACTTCAACCTCACCGTTTCCCTACACACCCACATCCTCTCCATCTTGTTACAAGTAGGAGTGGCAAAGCAGAGTGGCAAAGCAGAAGAGCACTTTCCACGAATCTAGATTGGAAATACAGTGAGTGAGGAACCAATCGAGATTGGGACCAATATGATTTAAAAACCGGGAATTGAAAATCAGAAATTGCTGCCACCTGCATTCCTATTTGACGACTGCTCGAAATTGTATGGAATTGATTCAGGGATTGAATTGCGAAAGTTACGATTACGGCGCATTTGCAATTCATGTGCAATTTTGCTTGAGCACAATCCACCTCGATAGTCTGATAGTTTGAACGATAGTACTTGAAGAAGGGGCACTTAAAGACACTGGAGGAAAAGGGTACGAAACATCAGAATCGCAAAGGACAGTAAAGCTTGAGCGTGCTGTTCCTATTGCTTCAATTTTCGTCAAAGTGGTTCTTCGGAATGCCCGCGGCAACAATCTTTCCCTCACACGTGCCCTACCCCCTTTCCAACAACGCCTCCGTCTTCCACACCCCGAAGTAACCTCCACTCCCGGCAACGGTCCATCCCGCGCCCGTCACAGCTACGTTCGCTCTGTCACCCACATGCTTCATCACCCTTCTCCATACTCCCAATTTCATCTCTCTGCTCCATGCACGCATACCCCCCCTTGACGCCCAATCAAGTCTACATACTCCCCACCTGCCCTCACCGCCATGGCCCTCGACACCCCAAAACGCTCCGTTTCCACAGTCCAGCTCACGCAGTGCTGCGCTATGTCCCAAACCACCAACTTTCCGCATGTCTGCACAGATCCTAAACGCTGCCCATCACCACTTACCCCTGGAAACCTCACCTCCCGCTTGTGCGCGTGCACCTGCGCCACCAAGTACGTCGTCGACCCAACGGGTTACACCGAAGCTCGCTGTCCCATCCCAACACCCCGATAGAATACCTCGTGCAGCCGACAACCCAATCCGTGTGCCCCTGCAGCACGCCCCAACTCAGGCACCCGCCCGTCCACACACACATCCTTTCACTCGAACAGTGTGCCCGTGCACGCAGCGCGCCGCCGCACGCAACTCGTTCACTTTCCACACCCGTACTATACACTCGCTACTTCCGGGTACCACGACTTGTGTGCTGCACACGTCATCGCCACACACTTCACCCGATTGCGGTCACCTTGCAAAGTTCTTGTGTGCAGTGCAACCCCTTTGTGCACATTCCCACCACCTCCACATTCTGTCTCGTACTCCCTACCATTGCACCACGACCGTCTACTCTCAACGCCATGCACTCAACGCCATGCACTCCACCCCTGCGTCCCCTTCGCGCCTCTACCACCGCACCATCCTGAATTCCCTTCTCCGTGTACACCGCAGACGCATCCACGCATCCGCGCAATCAACACCTACATGCGTGCCGTCGACAGTAACAACAAGCTGCTTCATGCACCCAGTCTGAGCGCAGAGCGGGGGCGTATCTCCCCTGTGCAGCGTGCACGCTCCAGACGCAAATGGCGTCCGCAGCCGCCGACACAGCTACTGTACGCCACCATCCGCACTCAACCCGCGTACAGTACTATTGTAGTCGTCTCGCCCGAGTCGAGGTCCACCAACCACCACATCCCGTCCTAACCTCAATCATCCCACCAACCACCGCATCTTCACATTGTACTGGAAGGTTTCGCGAGAGAGGCTGAGACTCGCTTACAGAGAACGATGTACGTCGTGAAAGTCGAAAGCTGCGGAGTGCGGCAGTGGAAGCGACGACACACAGTGCCCCACTCCACCGCCCGACCGATTGCCATCTGTTCCAGTCCTCTGTGCTGCGTACTCTCCTGAGCAATTACCCTCTGCCCTTCCGCGACGCCGCACATTACATGTCATGCTCACTGGTAACCCACGCACCCCCCAACTCCCCCTTACCCCGCCAGCAATCCCCTTTTCCAATTCATGCAAGGCTACCACACGCCCTACCGCATCACCACCTTCGCTGCTCCTCGACACTCGCCGCCAGATACATTACTCTGCTTGCCTTTCCTTCCTTGAAAGACTGCTCCCCCATGCGGCTGGTTGTTGGATTCTCAAAGCAGACGCAGCAATAGCCTATCAGCGGGGATGTACGTTTGGGTGCGAGTGATACTGTCATTCTCGTGAAGCTGCAAAATGAACGATTTGCATGTCCTGTTACCGAGGTGAGTCACTCACAGCACCCTTTCTGCTGCAACCGGGAACACGCTCGAGGCAGGCGCTGATCGACGCAGCGACCTCAGACACGCCTATTTTGGTGTCAAGTGATTGACAGGATGAACATGAACAAAAGAGGGAGGGCAAATTTGTGATGATGATGCTGTTAGCATTCTGCAGGACAATAATAGCGCCTATACACAGCTGCAGAGGGCACGCCTGTAGATGAGTTGTCAGGTGGGTGGGACATGAAGAGGGGGGCAGTCGATGGGGCGAGGCGGCGAGGACTGTGGACGCTCATGCATCTGAACGACGTCAAGTGGCGGGTGTGGCGCTTTCATTCCGGTGTCTGGAGAGAAAAGCGCGTCTTGAGATGCAGCTCGCCGTTCTACGCTGTGTTCCAGTTTGTGGAAGCATACTGCTTTTTACGAAGACAGCTCTTGATGAGCGTGTCAAGCTCTTGTGTCGCTACTTTGCACCAACCGCTAACATAGAGTCTGTCAACTCATGCCGTCAACCTATTAACAACGCTGTTGACAAGGTTGCTACTCATCTCCCCCTACGCTTACCGCCGCGTCCACTAATGCGTGCACCACCAGGTCCCTCGCGATGAATCTCCACGAATGGCGCACCATGTACCGCAAAACCACAAACCTCTCCTCAGCTCTTGGCCAGTGCTCTAACTTACTCGCTTCACGCCACTACGCAACCGCCTTTCAGACGTGCCATGGTTTACCGAGTACCTGTCAGCGGTCAAACTAGTCTTCTTATACTCTCACTGTCCGCGAGATGCCGAACCACGTTTCCCACGAGATACGTGCCGCTGGAAAGCTCTTCACTTCGTCGCGGCCGTACCGACTCTTCCATCCTAAGCACCTCAAATCCTCCCGACTTTTCGGATCCACTCCTATCAGCAAAAGAGTTACACGGCGTTGTCAGATCACAATAAGTGGTAACAAGATCCGCGTGGTATTCCTTCACTTTTTCCACAGCTTCCGTCGGGTATCAGTGCAGGGCGCGAGCATTGAAGCAACCGCCTATCTATACGTGACTCTTTTTGTCGCCAGAGCCAGACACAACGTTACACGCGCCCACACTCACATCGACGTAACACACCGTCCCAGTGTGCCCACGCAAGCAGCTTTGCCACGGACACTTCCTCCCTTCTCCACAGTAGTACTGTACTGTCTCCCTCGCTGGCGTCACTGTCACTCAAATTACTGTTTGTGTCTGCCGCGCCCCGCGCCTCACCCGGAGTCGCCGCAAGGTCCCTGTCCCACTGCGTCACCACGATGCCCGCTCTACTTCCCGCCACAATACCCCTCTCCGCGCTCAACCCCCCGCATCAGACCTCCACCTCACCTTCTCCACAGCTTCCGTCGGATAAAAGTCGATAAGCTCGTGAAGCCACTGCTCACTCGACGACTTCGTGCCACAGAACGGACCCGTCCTCAAGGCCCACCACAAACACCTGCTCACGCCTGTCGTACCACCAAGGGCGCTTCTTCTTGTTCGTGACTTCGCTCGGTAGCCTCGCCAGCGTCCGGCCCCCATCCGTTTTCACCGCCGTCCGGTCAACATATAGCTCCATCTCTCCTATCCCGTTTCCCCTCTCTTCGCCCCTCTCCGCACTGCCTCCCGCTTCCACCCCCACTAGCCCCACATCTCTTTTCCCCACCCAACACCGCTTTCTCTTACCTTCCGTCTCCACCACTACCTTTTTCCCCGTGGCCCACCTCTCTACCGAGATCCTTTCATCCACCACTGCATCCACTGCCATCATCCCTCCGTCTCCCTCCTCCACCCTCCATCGGAACCACCCCTAGCTCGTCTTCACCGTCACCATATCCGCCCACACCCGTATTTCGTCAGCAGTCCCTTCATACATACCCTCCCCCCCCTCACACCCGTCCTTCGTCCTCCATGCTCTTATAGTATCCCTACATGCCCCGACCGTCCACACGCCCTCCGTCATACCCACCTTCCCTCCCGACCGGTTTTTCTCAAACTTCGATTTCCAAATCTCTCTCCCTGTCTTCCCGCACCACACCAGCACCTCCGCTTCACTTCCAATCGTCGCTACGTGCTCCCCCCCTGCGCTCACCGCCAAGCCCTCCACTCTGTACACATCCTGCTTCTTTACCTTCCAAATCATACTACGCTTCCTCACATCCCAAACCCCCACCTCTCCGCCCTGGCTGCCGGTTGCCACCCACCGTCCGTCAGCGCTCGCCACGAAACACAAAACCGCTCCCTTGTGCGCTCGCTCCTGCGGCACCGCCCTCGTCGTCGACCCAACCGCCCACACGCACGCTGTGCCATCCGTAGACCCCGACAGAATGCGTTCCCCGGCTGGGTCCACGCTCACACTCTTAACTACCCCGACATGCCCCTGCAGCACGCGCGGTGTGGTGCAGCCATGCGTCCATACTCGGATCGTGTTGTCCCCATGTCCGGAGACGACCACATGCGCGTCCGCGCTCACGTCCACACACATGACCGCATCAGAGTGCCTGTGCAGGCAGCGCGTCACCATGGGCAACTTCCCAACGTCCCGAAACTGTACTGCACCGTCTGCGTTCCCGGATATAACGACTTCTCCGCCAGGCGTCATTGCTACGCACGACACATCGTTATCGACATCTAGCGAAGTCTCGTGCAGTACCACCCCATTCTCACAATCCCACCACCACAACTTGCCGCTTCTACCTCCCACTACGGCAACGCCCCCGTCCGCACTCAACGCCATGCATGTCACCATTCGCACATCGAACGAATCTACCATCGAACTAGTTTCATTTCCCTCCTCCGTATCCCACACGTGTATCGAACCGTACGCGGAAACAAAAACCACACGCGCCCCGTCCGCAGTGACCGCAATCCCAATGATCTCATCAGGTTCATCGCTCCACCCATCATTATAGCTATCCGTGCCACTACCATATATGTCACTGCTATCCGTGTCATCGTAAAGCAACGCCCACTTTTGCTGTCCGGTCTGCACGTCCCACACCCGAACGGAGCCCATAGCCGCTGTCACAGCTACCCCACCATTCGCATTCGCCACACAGTTTTCACGCTCAGCTTTCTCAACCAGCGTATGAGTCGTCTCACCCGAGTCGAGGTCCACCACCACCACATCGTTTTCGTACTTACCATCCCTAAAAACCTCAATCACAATCACCCCTGCACGCCCAGCCATCCTCACACTTTCAACCATGGTGCCCAACAGCAGCGTCAGCAGTGTGCACCCAGGAACAGGCTAGCGCCGCGTCAACGCACGCAACCATGGCTTACGTGCAACACGCACAGCAGACTCAAGAAACCGACGGGCATGCCACCCCATGTCCATTCCCTACAACCGTGCATGAACCTGGTATGCAAACTCCTCACCGTTCCTCACAATGAAGTCCCACGACTCGCGCACCACGTCCCGCACCAACATAAACCCCTCCTCGGTCCTAGGCATAGAAAGCCCGGCGTCATTGGTTGTGTGCCGTAGAGCCGCGAGCAGTATCGTAAAGTCCTCGTTCCAACCCAGTCTCCCGCCCGTAGTCAATCGTCTCATTGTCCATCGTGCATCTGTCAGTAACAACCCTAGTTCTCTCACCCTCGCACCACCCACGAGATGTCTTACCAAATTTGTCATAAGGTACTTATCCTTGCCAAACTCTTCGTCCCACCACGGCCGTACCCACTCCCTCATCGCTAACCCCTCTGATCCACCCAACATTCCCGATCCACTACTATCCCCAGAAGAAACACCCTGCGTTCCTGAATCACAATACGCATCAAGAAGCTCGGCATGGTACTCGCTGACATTCTCCCCACCTTCACACTCGCAAAACTCAATAAGAAGGTCGTGAAGACCGACTAACCGTTCGTTGCACGCTCCAATCTTCCGTGACACTAGATTCAAGTCCCACAACCCTCCCAACACCATTTCTACATCCCGATCACTTTTCATGCCCCACAGCCTGCGTACCATGTCTGTCGGCACATACATATGCTTCCCAGCCACTGCAAACCTCTTGTACAACTCATTCACTTCCACCCCATATCCAAGTACAGGGTGTAGCTATCCCTTCTTCCGAAGCAATTCTCCTTTTTGTGTTGCGACATGCCGACAGGCGTCAACCCATGTGGCCTGTAGCGCGAACACGGGAGCAACCTCTATCGTCGCGATTTACACCCATAACGTCAGAGATCTCCTCCTTGTCGGCCCCTGCACCCTTGGGATTTGAAATTCTAAGCTCGAAGGTTACTTTCTCCTCGTTACTACAGAGCGCATGCGAGCAGTGCGGCCTGTACAGTTCTGCTTTGAGCACACACTCATATTCCGACGGAAGCTTCACTCTCTTCCGACCGGATCAACAATCCTTTGTATTTGATGTCGCATCAGCTGCTGACTTGCTTAACAGTCGCAAACTCCGAGGATTCGGAGTACAAAGCCTCATACGCGACTGCGCCGCGCATCCGAGAGCGATTGTGCATATCTGTGCCTGACAGAGCACGCCCAAGAGCGATTCTGTCATCCCTTCTAATTGCTGTCGGTCCCTTCGAGGACCACCAAAGTCCGTGGCCGGCGACTACCTTGTACTCCTGGAGAAGTCCCCTCCACTCCATTTATTGCAGACACAGAATATTGAGCCCTACTCACTCGTACCACGCCATCATTCGCAACGCGGTCGCTGCTAGACAGTTGGTCTCCAGAAAGCCGAGCTCTGTCGGCTTCCAAAGTCGAGAAATATGATTGCGAGCAGCAGCTTGTGCATTAACTCTGGATCTGCACTACGGCAGTGCCCGACAATCATTTCTACACACACCCGCATTTCCTGAGGAGTTTCCTCATGTTGCAGGTTATGAGGCAGAATTACATTTCGTGTGACATACTTGGCACTCGGTGAAGCAGCGGTTAGGATTTTGGCGTACAACAACTCAGTCTATATGGAAATCCTGAAGGCAGTTTTTGTCATGGAAGCTGTGAAGAGTTTACATATATACTCCATGGACTTTGCAGCCGACAAAACGGTCGGAGCATTTATGGGAAGGTAGTAGAAGTGCCTCACTGATATGCGCGACACTTATTTGACGAGAAATGTAAGCCAAACATATACACCTCGTAGGGACGACGCTGGTAACTGACGTTTGCCTTTGGCGATGCATCTACATGTGAAGCAGCCAAAGACGACCCGTACCTTTGCCCAAAGACGTACGAAGGGATCTGCGAGGGTATTCGTCAGGGGTACTCAACGAGCCGTGTGTAAGTGCAGAAGTCACCAGAGATTCAGCATTGAATCAGTGGAACTCGCTTGAGGTTCGTTGTGGTGCCTTATGTGGTGGTGCACATGTCGAGGCGCAGAAGACACTATATATATAATCTCAGTTAGGTGCGGTAGTACTTCCGAGATAGACAACAGAGTTGCAGAGGCAGAATGATGACGAATGGTAGCGTCGGAAGCTACAGAGTAGGGCAGCAAGCTGTTGCCCGGCACACTGGTGCTTCTACGCACTTAATTGTGTCTGGTAAGCATCATGTGGACATTTTCAGCAGTGTCACTCTCAACAATGTCCGTATGCTCAGCTTGCCATCTAAATCAGCAGGCTTGAACATCAATGGGAGCGAACAGACTAACCGGTCTACAAGGTTTGAAAGTAGAAGTAAATGCCCTGTTGCTGTCTGGTACGTTCGATTTGACGGGCTGAATGCCAAGTTGGAAGCACTGAGACATCGGGTTAGGCATGGGACATAAACGCTATCCCACTGACGATAATGATGTAGAGGTTATCATGCAGTACGTCTGCCGTTGGAAGTAACATTCGACATACTATCCGATATAATACGTTAATGAGACATTGATGGACAAAGAGGTGGTAGTCGATACGAATAGTCTTTGTACAGAAACCGAAGAGACGCTGGCATAAGTGCATAGGAGCTTTTTGTAGCATCCGTGTTTCCGGAAATGGGCGCGGACGTCCACTGAGTGCAGTACGAGGTCTAGTAATAACCGTGGTTTACTACACATTTCGCAGTTCCGGGTCTAGTATTACCAGACCCGGACTTGCACCAGGTGGAAGTCCGATTGTGGTATTACTAGATCCGGACTTCCACTAGGTGGACGTCCGAGTGTAGTATTACTAGAACCGGACTTGCACCAGGTAGACGTCCGGTTCCCGTATTACTAGACACGGACGTCCACCTGGTAGAAGTCCGAGTCAAGGAATGCTAGACCCGGAAGTCCACCTGGTGGACGTCCGGGTGCAGTATTACTTGCTGATATACTACGGCCTCTGAAAGTCCAGGATCCAGTTACACTGCGCACCGTACTGCGACTTGTGGAAGTACAACCCCAGCTTTACTGCAGTACAACTGCACTTTTCGCAGTTCTGAATGCAGTATTGCTGCATTCGGAACTGCAGAATGTGCAGCTTCGCACCGCACTTAGTGAAAATAAACCGAACGTTCACTGCGTGCGGTGAAAGTCCGGTCTCCTTCTACTTCACTTCCGTAGTGCTGCATGAATAGCCCTTCTACAGTATTTGGACGGATCTACGTTTTCACCATCATGGCCCACCATCACCCCTACTCCCGCGCCCTCTCCACCTCCAACAGCCCGCACTCCACGCATCACATCGCACACCACACGCCTTCCGTACCGCCTAGACCCTTCGTGCCCGCGCGAATACCGTTTCGAATACGCGCTGCTCACCTGTGCACGCCGTTGCATCAAAAGAAAAACCGTCGGTCAGTACTTTCTATTAAGGGCACAGTACCTTTGCAGACTTGACGAGGTAGCGTCCCGCGTCGCTGCGGTTTAAATAGGGCCTGTGACAGGTTTTTGCGTTCCGTAGTCTCGCCGCTGTGCCTGGGAATTACCCTAGACTATACGAAAGTTTGAAAATCTTTCCACCAGGAATAGTACAGTATCACTGCTTTTCGATTCCCACCTCTCGTTGTAGTAGCTGTCCGCGAATGCATGACGTTGTCTTGTCGACACCGCCAATAGCGTGCATCTGTGTCGAATGGAAGGCCCCGTTTCCATCTTGACCACTCTCGCGTGCATGAGACCTGCACTAGGTTTCGTGAACGTGGGAGTGCTCCCGAGCGGACCTATCCTCTTGTACGTAGTGAAAATAAGAAGACAACTCCAATACTGGAAAATGTCCTACCCACCTGTTCTCCCCCTCCTCCCGCCAGCCCTTTCATTGCAGCCATCTTTGCCAGCCCTCAAAATGCGCCGCGAATTTCGACACTACGTCTACACATCTTCCGACGCGTACTCCCTTTCCAAACACGAGCAACATTGTCACTTCCTAACACACCGAGCGACCGAGCTCGTCCCTACTTCTCCGCAAGGTTGACCCGCCCCAGAACCGCCTGTCCACTACGATGATAACGTCCTTTCTGATGAGGCTCCGGCACCTCTGCTTCCCTTGCTCCCATTCCTGTGTCACCCCGATGCAGAGCCGACCACACGTAAGACCGACCTCCTCATACAATCTATCGCAGTTTTTCTTGCCAAAGTAGAGAGGACCGCCGGCCCGCGCACGGGTTACGAGAGCATCTGTATCCTGAGGGATCCCAACTTCTCTCTCGCGCGCTTTGGAGACCGCATTCGCTCCCCACAAGAGTGTCCCTCCCTCACACTCGCTGTTTTCGCAAAGGAGCTTCACCATCAGGGCTTCTCCGCAGCTCGTGTGTTGGACCACAGCGGTACGTCCTTCGGAACTGCCTACTTCCGGGACCCTGCCGAGATCCTGCGGAAGCAAGTAGCGCAAGCTAACACACAGTCTTACTACTTCTGCCCTTGTGGTGAACCCCCGCAGAGCGACACGTATCTCTTCGTGCATCCCCTCCAGACCGACGTGCACCGACGAGTTCGTCAAGACCTCAAGGAAGAACTCATGGGTAGCGAGCTCGAGGGTGTCATCTGCGACACCGCGAGGTCGGGTAGCCACTCGTTTTTGGGGTGCATACAGATCTATACGGATAAATCCGCCACTACACCTAAGAACGGCGCCCTTGTTGCCTGTCCCTTGCATCTCAGTCTCCTCAACTTCACGGCCGCTTTCCGCCGACGCTGCATATTGTCCCGGCACACCATCGTTGGCTATCTTCATGTACAGCTCTTCCCCACCGTGGACGACAGAGACTTTGAAGTGCTTCCACCTTCTTCGGCAACTCGTGCACCAGACACAAAAATCTCCATACTACACTCCGCCCTGCACTCTCTGCTATCGTCTCTGTACGAAAAAGCCCTCGTCGGCTTCACATGCTCAGATGCCTACCATCGTCTCTGGAAATGTGACTCAGTCCTCACCAGCTGCTGTTGCGACATACCCGAGGCGAAGGACGTCATCGGCACTCGATCACGCCCAAAAGCCAGCCGACCATGCCACCGTTGCGAAGTACGTTCAAATCTCCTCACTTCGTCCGCCTCATTCCCTCCGCGCACCACGCAGTCCGGCATCCTTCTTCGCAGGAAAGCGGCCGACCCCATGCCCAACGCTGGTGCTCATGCATTGCTGTGCAAGCCGGCTCAGGCATGAGCTTCCGCTGCACAGGCACAACAAATATTTGCCACCTCCTCCCTGCGGAGGTTGCCATCCTTTCTGGAAACATGCCCCCTGCTTCCGTCTAGTTCTCATCTCGACATGCACTTCACTTCCGGTTTCGAACCGCTGCACAACTTCCACCTCGGCATCTCCAGGCTATTCAAGACCTACGTATTTCTTAGGCTCGACTCCCCCGTCCTATTCACAGTGCAAGCTTCCGCTGGCAACGGTCGGAAGTAGTTCAGAACCATCCGCACTGCTCTCCTTCGCGGAGTCAACACAGTTATGACTGCCATTCATAGGGACTTCTACGTTCCCGGCCTACACGTCGGCTTCTCCCCCTCGGAGAAAAGCAGTCGCCTGAACGGACTCTTCACAAATGAAGCAGTCCGCGGCATGCTGGAGGCCAAACATAACAAGTCCGTTGACGTGATCTTTCCAATTATCGCAGGAATCGTAGACTGTTGTTGTGATCAAGCTGACCCCACGCCCCTCGCACTTATTTGCGCTCAGTGCTCAGACACTCGATTGCTCAGCTCGAGACAGGGACTAAAGAAGCACTGGATCTTCGCCGAGGTTCACAACCTAGAGGACTATGTCAATTAGTTTAAAGCCTCCATGCTCCACATGTTTGGGGACCACCACCCCGCCAGCCTCAAGACCCTCAAGTTTCATCTCCCCATCCACCTTGCACATGACATACGCAACTTGAGAGGCCTACAACATCTCGAAGCTGGTGTTTATGAACACACTCACACTGGATTCAAGCAAGACTACCGTCGCGCCTCCAAGCAAAGGGCAACAGCCATTGGCGAAACCGTCCGCCGAATTCAGCACTCCGAAAACCTTGCTGCCGTTCGAACTCGAGTCGGCTCCGTCTCCAAATCTCGTCGACTCACATCCCCGCACAGGAATCTAAACGACAGACACCGGGCGCGTCTTGTTAGGGAAGGCTTCAGAATGTACCTTTGCGAACTCGCTCACTTGAGAACCCTCTCCATGCCGCTTCTCGGAAACGAAGAAGGCCGCCTTACCGCCGCGATGCTCGAATCACTACCCAGAAAAGCTGCTGACATCCGCATCAATCTTCTTGTCTAGCTTGGTGACTAGGGCACCACTGTGCTGCTCGACCTTGTCCGCGCCGAGCTTCTCCAGCAGCATTCGGTCCACACATGTGACACTCTCCAGATTACTATCGTCAAAAGTGCTTACGTTCTCGGCGGCTTTTGTCCGTCCTTCAACAGCTATTATCCCGACTTGAATGTCATTCAACTTGACCCGATGCAGAAACATGTCATTCAGGGCGTTTATGCAAATAACAGCTTCGGCCCGACGTAACGGCAGCGATTCAGCTTCGTGCTCCTGACCTCTGACGACGAAGAACACACGGACACTGTATGGGTGGCCCAGGTTCTGTGTCTCTTCCGTATGCATGACCGTGAATCACGGCAACGTACCGAGTATGCGTTCGTTCGGTACATGGATTGTATTGCACCAATCTACACTGGTGATGACACTCTGAACAGCGTTTGCTTGCGGTGGTGTGCAGGTGAGAATGTAAATCGCACAGAAAACTCCGTTCTACTCCCAGAGATGCAGTGAAAACGGCGTCAAGCTCCTGCTTCTCCCTGGTTTGGCCTGTGCAAGGCCTCTGCTTTCATTCGGACAGCTCACGTGGTGCGGTCAAATTTCCACATCCACCCTTTCACTCCTCAGCTCCACTGCCTCTAACATCGCCTCTACATGAGCAGGTTTTACAGAGACCCTGGTGCACGGCCAGTTCTACATGAACCCTCCCCTTCAACGCTCATGCCATTCTCTGTACACCAGAATTAAAGACATGAGAAAACTACAATCCACTTAGTGAGCTACCAACATACAAGTACCGTTCCTTTCCTTCTCTCCCTTCTGTGCGTCGACAGGTACTCGTCCTCTGCTCCAACAACAGGGTGCGGGGGAAAATCCAAATTTGTGGCGGGAGTTTGTGACAGACCAGACGCGCCATTGCAAAGTTCATACGGTCCCTCCCTTGAGTCTGCACGAGCAACGCAGCAATCGACGACACCACCAAGCATACTGGGGATGTTGTCCGAGAACTATGTATTTCGTACGGCCACATGAAATTTGTTCTCTGACTCCACCTTCACTACGTTTGTGACTACTCCATGAGCGCCAGCTAACAAATCGTCGCCACCGTCCTCACCATGCCGTTCTATCTCCTCATTCACCGACTCATACAACGCCCCCTCAACAGTAGAACCATACCGAAACATCTCTTGCGGAACAATGCGGCATGAAACGCTGCCAAGGCTGCATAGTATCTGCGCGGTTGCCGAGGACAAGTACTTGGAGAACGCCTGGCTGTAAGTGCGTTGGCGCGGGCCGCCACGGTTCTCAGCATGCTGCAAGCAGGACACCACTGTCGCCAGCCAGGCGCCCAGGCGTGCGAGTTGCATGACAGACCCGTACGCGGACGCCCCATCCTGTTCGGCATGGTACCCTCGGAACCCGTGAAGGAGGTATCTCTCCAAAGAGTTTCCAAACAGTACGTCACCCTCCTCAAGATCACACATCTCCCTCGATACAGAGCAGTCACCGTATGCTGGATCCTCGACCTTGCTGACTCGCCACCATGGGAAGTCTGGAGTCCCTTGCTCCCTTTCTGAACCCATCAGCCTCACCCGCGCTTGAACTGCCTGAGATGAGCGCTCCGCCCGCTCGCTGTTCGATACAAACGTGATCTTCCGCAACATCAAGAAAAGATACCCAAGGCATTGGAACAGCTTGTCCCTAGCATTTCTCTTCCGCGCACTCATCACGTCAGAGACTGTCTGCCTCATCCTTGCACATATAGAATAGTCTGTTGAAACAGCCTCCTCGCACTCGCGGCGGGATTCGGCGTCCAAAAACAAGGATGACCAGTTTCCGGTGCCAAGCTTTTCACCAACCATTTCAACTAGAGCCGTCGCCTCATCGTAGTAGGAACGCGTATAGTACTCCTGGCGATTAGCGGGAACCATCAAAGGAATTGGCGCGACACCCTCCATGACGTCCGCGGAGAGCTCCCACGCCACGCACGGCTCACTGCGACTTGCCCAGTTCCGGACTGGAACAGAACTTGTTGGGTCCAGCTCTGCAGCTTCGCGGTGGCACCATTTCAGAATCTGCTTTTCCACGGTCTTGACAACACCAATGTGCTTTGCCCCCACATGTGCCATACGCTTGCGAATCTGACCGCGCCCAGTTCCAGCACACGGTGTTGCCTGCTGGGTGCCACCACAAATCCCGGGAGCCACGGGTAGGCTTTCATTCTCCTGCTTGACACCCTTCGATTCGGATTTGTAGTCGCAGAAACTCGGAAAGCGTTGCCTTAGTCGTCACCTGCACCTCAAGAAGCTGTTGGTCGACCTGCCGCAGCTTCTCCTTGTAGTCGTTGACCCTTGTCTTGAGACCAGCAATCTCTTGCTCCTGCGCCCCGACCTTGTTCGCCTGCTCGCCAAGCATCGTTTGTAGCTCGGACGAACTGTATGGATGGAATCCGGCAGTTGGGGCCCGGAGAGGTGGTGAGAAGAGCTGACGAAGGAAGTCGCATGAACATGATTCGACCTGATCAGAAGAGCATCAAGCACATGAGCGTGCTGTTATTGCAGTATTCTACACCGGGGGACCTTTTGGTAGACCTCTTCAGCAGCAATTTCCCGACTGCAAAAGCATGTCTAGGGCTTCCGAGACATCGCCGTTTCGTGGGGTGCGACAAGGACGACGACTGCGTCATTCAAGCTCTACCGAGCTTGGTTAAGGCGTTTTGCGCGAGCGTTGTGAGCACCGCATGCGACACTGGTGGCTCTCCGCGGATTGTGGAGCTTGCCACGAGGTACTTGGCCGGCGTGAAACGGAATGTGTCTGCTGGGAGGGAGAGTGATCCTGCGGATGCTCCTGCTGGGTGTCCCCGGTATCAATGTCTACCGGACTACATAGTCCAGTTTACTGCGAACTACGCCAGGGATCCCATGCGTTCCCTGTGCTATTCACGGGCGTCAGTGGACAACTGGCCGGCGAAGTACCACGCCCTGCTGTACACGCAAGACTCGCTATCATTACGGACCGTGGAGGCGATGGTGAGGTGTGTGGTGGTGTGTCCGTGAACGGTTAAGTACGAAAGTGTGGTACTCAGGGTGCTTGCAGACCGGGTCCTCACGAAAGGAAAGACGATCCTCCCCTTCTGTGGGACCCTCCTCTACGCAGACCTGTGTGAGCGCACGCGGGAGAAGACGAAGATCTACGGACGTGGAATCTCGGAGGTAGAAAAAAGAACGTTTCAGACGGGTAGCCTGTTTCGTGCAAAGGCGGGCGGAGTCTCGTGAAGGTCCGAGGCATAAGTTATACATTAAACCGGCACCATTTTATGTGACTGGGTTTGTGAACGACGCTCGGTACTTGTCTGTGGAAGAAGAGGAACGAAATAGAGGTACTTCTAGAGCGTGAGATACAAACGTAGAGTTTTACGAGGATAAAGGGGACTTGTCGCAGAGAGCTCTACATCCACTGAACACCGTTACGATCTGTGCGACGCGTGAGATTCTGAACGGCGAGGAGTTGTTCACAAACTACGAGAAAAAGCTCGGCTTTTTAAGTACGTACGATGAACTTCCAGAATAGCGTTCAGGTAAACATACTCGAATACTAAATACCAGTTTGAGATCGAGTTCCCGGCGAACAGTCCGTACTATGGTCGCTGCCAAAGACTTGGCCTCAGCCGCAGGAAAGGTCGCCCAGAAAAGTGGGGGGTTTTGGGGCCGCTATAGCAGGAAAAAGAGGTTTGAATAGTATTGAAATTTTAGGCTAGGGGGTTGTCACTAGTAATAGGGGCTAAGATGTATACATCTAAAAACACATGAGCAGATGGATGTGCGAAACTTAATCTGAAAAAAAAATTCTCCGTCTGTTCATGTATTTTCACGTGCGCAGATCTCAACCCCTGTCAGTAGTGACACCCAATCGATATTAAAAATAACTTACTTTTCAACGCCACGAAATACACGTGGTTTCGTTTGTTTCTACGCTCCGTGCCACACCTGTAAGCACTGTTCAGTAGCCGAATAGGGGGATGTCACTAGTGACAGGGGCTAATATCTACACAAGTGAAAACACATGGGCAGGTTGATGGGCGAAATTTTATCTGAATAACAACATCCATCTGCCCAAGTGTTTTCACATGGGTAGATCTCAACCGCTGTCATTAGTGACACCCTCCGATCTTAAAAATTACTTGCTTTTCAACGCCACAAAATACATGTTTACAACCTCTCTCTTAAGTCGACTCGAGGTTCGGTCTGTTTCTACGGTCCGTGTCATATATGTAAGACATGTTCAGCACAAGAAGTGTGTGCCCCCCGTTCTGGACGGGTCATCCGTAGCATGGTTACGGTAAGGGTGGATTGAAATGTTGGGGTCTGTACTCCTGACATGTTTCTAAGGATAGATGGCCATACAGGGTAGGGAAAAAGTGGTTTTGTATGATAGGATGCCGACTCGACTGTAGGCCTCAGCCTTGCGCCCCAATTGGCATAACCTCTGTGCAAGCCACGGGGTGCCAGATGTATGGGTTTGTGCGCGCATTTTTAACCTGTGCCGGGCCGATGCACACAGCAGGCTCTACTACACGAACGCAACGCGAAAGACAGAACCACTACGTTTGAGCCCCGCAATAAATTTGAACGACTTAGGTTTGGCACGCACTAAACTGACGCCGTCCAACAGCACTCGTGCAATGTGACGCGCTTTACGCGGAGTACACATTCGTCCTTTCTTGCGTTCCAATATGTCTACGAGACTGTCCAAGAAATCAGCGCAGAGTTTTACAGATCATCTCTTGCCATATAACCACCGCAAAGTTTCTGGGTGAGCTAGTGCAGCCGAACATCACCGGGCATAACGCTCAGTTTCCTAGAGGCGCAGACGGCCCATATCGTGCGTAGCAGTCTTCAGTGCAGTTGCCCGAAATTCGCCGAAAGGCAACTTTGAGTAGAAAGTGTCCAAGTTAAGCTTATGCACGTGAGGCAGGCTATAGGTCATCATGTGACATCGAGGTAAGTAAGGTGAGATGCGGAACTGCAGTGTAATGTACAATTCGCAGTACGAGCTGGATGCCTTACTAGGAAATGAACTGCGAGTAGTGGATGTGGGCGTTCAAGGGACGTGGTTGTCCGAAAAGAAAAATTCGAAGTCGGCGTCAATGCGAAAACCCGTCGTACTGCGCGAACTTCACGTTCTGGAATTCCACGGAAGTCATCGTTCCATGTAATTCCAAAGTGTGCAGTACGAGTTGGAGGTTTACGAGGCTACTGTACCCGGTGGACGCCCGCATCCATTTCTGGAAACACAGGCGTTGGTGAAAGTCCGAGTCTAGTAATATTGGACCTGGACGTCCACTTGGTGGAAGTCCGAGCCTAGTAATACTGGACCTGGACGTCCACTGCGTGGAAGTCCGAGTCTAGCAATACTGGACCCAGACGTCCACTTGGTGGAAGTCGGAGTCCAGTAATACTAGACCCGGACATCCACCTGGTGGAAGTCTGGTTATAGTAATACTAGACCTGGAACTGCAAAATGTTTAGTAAACCACGGGTACTATTAGCCCTCGTACTGCACTCGGTGGACGTCCGCATCATTTTCCCGAAACGTAGACGTAGTGTTACTATACCGGACTTTCGAAAACTGTAGTACAGCTACAATTAGTACTAGACCCGGACGTCCATTTTATGGAAGCCTGGCTGCAGTAGTACTAGACACGGCACTGCGAGATTTGCAGTAAGCCACAGATATTACTAGACCTCTTTCTGCACGTGGCACATGTCCGCGTCCATTTCCGAAGACATAGAAGTAGCCCGTACCACCCTATCAATCTCTCTTCGACGAGTATGCGCTGGGGAGGCTTGAAGTTTGTAGCCCGGCGATCATTTACTGCCTCTTCAGAGCCTTTGACAAGGTTTCATCTCGGATCCAAAGCCTCAGCACTACTCCAAGCTCCTCCGAATGCAATGCAGGTGCTAAGCTGCTCGAAACGGCTGCGAGGCGTGATGGCACCAATGCGACTGTATGGGAAATGTTCGTTGCTCGTTATGCTGCTCCCCATCTTACGACAAGTACTGAACCGGTATCTTTGCACCAGGACCGTAAACTCGAAAATAATGTAATATTTCAGCTTCGCTTGTTCTCTCCAAATATTTGGTATCCACTTCTTTCTTTTTCACACACCCGTGCAATTCAAATGGCGCTGCGAGAATATCCACGTGAATTAGTTGAGTTGGATCACTGATGTAGGGTAGCAGATTTCAGATATAATCTCGTCGATTGGACCAGTGGTCTTCGAAGGCTTCGTGCAAATGAAGCCATTCATTTCCAGTATGACCTCAGTACAATTCTACATCGCACCATTGACCTGAGCGACCGGGCTAGATATATCTTGGCTTGTGCTCTTCATGACGTCGATTCTTCTTACATCCATAGGTGTGAAGAGGTCAATGTCAATATCCGATTCAGAGCCGCCTGGTTTCTTAAATGGCCGAAGCTCTGAGAAGCAATTGGAGTTCCTATACCGACTGAATTTTCCAGACTCTCTTCTGACTCTTTGCTTATCAGTCTTAGTGACATGACCTTGACACCGTTGGCAAGCCCCTAGCTGACACGGACGTCAGCGACATTTCTACCGTTAACCTTGGAATTATTGACATCTTTGACGGTTCCTGAGACTATTATGACCTCCCAGTTCGCACCATACATCCGGCAACACTTAGAGTCACAGATTGCAAGTTGAGCGCGAGTATAAACTCGCGATGCAACAATACGATGAGGTTCGGAAGTGGGAGACATAGTTTTGGAAATTTGACGACTCTTCAAGATATTCGGTGGAGTTCGCACTTCTGCTGTCGATGGATTTGTACAGCTATATCCTTTCTCAAACTGTCAACTTCGCGGAGCATTGCTTGGGCGAAATGAAGAAGTTAAAACAAACACGTTATCAATTAATATTTTGACTTGAAAATTGGTCTCATATGAGTTCAGATGCCAAGTAGACACTACGCTAAGAAAAGAGATGAGGCAATGAGTGGAGTAGACCGAAACACGTCAGCTAACGCTGGATACATTGCAACGACCGGTTTTCAATCAACCTGATATTAGCACGAATGGAGTTTCTTGCCACACGCAATTTCATACCAGCATATGACAACTACGGTTCACCAAACATTACCGGAGTTGGTGGACGGCATACAGTATGCAGGTTTTGCGAGCGCTGGATATGCTTTGCAATACTTTTCTGCAGCACGATTTTGGGCACATAAAACAATTGGTAGTTTTCTTCGAGCATCACATTTGAGAATGTGATGCCTTACGTAGGTCTCAGATTGTCCAGAAACAATGAACCCGTCAATAGTGAGCGGTTCTTTTATAAAGTAGATGCGCGGTGGCTATCTTCGCTTACACACCTCGGCATTTTTGAGTAGTGCTTTTACTCATGGGAGCGCTAGTTTTCGAGCGCACGTTTTTCTATACATAATCTTTCATATTTACTACTTTTTATTTTCAGGCTATGTTTTGATGTGTTCATTCTGGGCCGACGCTCACCGATGGCCCTGAACCGCCCACCACACTCAAACTAGCTCCCCAGTCGGTACAGCTCCCTAGTCGGTACAGTCCTTCGGCGCGACCGACGAGACACAGGATTTATGAGTAAATATCATCTATCGCGCTTACTTCCCTACCCGACCACAAGTTCCTCTCACCTCTTCCACATCTTCCCTAACCATATACCACACGCGCGCAGTACGCCAGCTTCTGGATTGTACCGGAAGTCGACCGCGCGCGAGTGCTGCTTGAGACTATCTCGCGATAAAAACAGCTCATTTCAGTGGCACATGCATGGTTCCACTTTGTGTGCGATGAACAACATAATGGTACATTATTGAGCAAAATGAACCCTGTTTTTGGAATGTGAACCCGTTTGGAGGGTTCATTTGAGAACCCTGTATTTTGAGATCAATGGATTAGGGTTAGGGGGTTCGGGGAATAGGGATTGGGGAAATAGAGGTTTTCTAAAGGAGTAGGGAATTAGGGTTTGGGGATAGGAGGGGATGGAAAGTGCTTGCGAACTACTTCAAAAAACACCTGATTGTGCAGGATAAAATTTTCTCCGTTATTAGCCTGCAAGGAGGGTTCATTTTGCTGGTAGTGAAACCGAATTTCACCTGCAGTATCATCACCGCTCGCGTAGTACCCTCATATAAAGCCCTTCCTTATCCCTTCACATTACTCTCCCACCACACCCCACAAACACCAATCTCCACCCCCGGGCCGGTCACATTACATGCTTCTACTGGTGCTATTGCTGCTGCCGTCGCACTTTCCACCGGCTTGTTGCTGCCTTGTTTTCATTATCACCAATTCCAGACTCTCCGCAAACAATGACGAGCACTTTTTTGTCAGGATTATTTCCAGCAGTTGCAAGGTGTAGCGTCAAGGCGTAGCGTGCCTCACTCAGACTTACTTCTTCTGAACACGTCCTACTGGAACCAAACAAAGCTTGTGCAGTACATGTACGTACTAACAAAGCGACAGAGCACTGCCCATGGCCCAATGAAACAATTTCAATGACAGCCCCTGCAGTGGAACAAAAACGTGCCGCCGACTGAACATCTGCAAACTGAATGTTTGATCTTTGCTACCTCGACGACAGCCACTGTGTATATAAAATGTACAGGACTGTCGGCATCACCGTTGCACATCCAGAACGAAATAGGCCTCATCTCAGACTCCTGTGCAAGTCCCACTCATCACTCTCTGCTGCCCCACCTCATCACCTCCTCTCCTTCATCACACCTCATGGCCGAGCCATTCGGCGTCGTTTCCGGCGCCCTGGGCCTACTTGGCCAAATCGTTACTCTCGTCGATGAAATGGCCACGCGTTTCGAGCTCATTTCCACCAATCGCGCTTTCGTCGCCCGTCTGCAAAAAGAACGCTCTCAAATCGGCGTTCTGCTGCGCAACGTCGACAACCTGTTCCGCGACCCTCACACGCGCCCGTCACTAGCAGCTACTGAAAATTTCCGTCAAGTCCTTGAATACGTCCACAATCTCCTCCAACGTGCCGACGGTGCTACCGCCGTCTCCGACCGTGTCGGCTCTGCGGGCAAGAATAGCAACGGAGGGGGGTGCAGTAGCCTGTCCAGATTCGGGCGTCGAGCTTTTGAGCATTTTAAGCCGTTTGCGAAGGCAAGGAAAACTGTGGCAGAGCTTAGTCAGTTGGGAAGTGTGCTTGACAATGCACGCGCTTCGCTGGAGAGACTAACAGGGGATTTGGAGACGTGTAGGCGGTTGGGTGAAATGCAAATGGTGGGAATGGGTCAGCAGGAGGACCGCGCATTCAAGGCGACGTTTACATTGCCTGTTCTTCCACCGCGCGTGGTGTTACGATGGGAGAGCTCGGCGCGGACCATGGAGGCCGAACTGAAGAAGGCGGTTTTGGAGTCGATGAAATCGAGGCGCGCGGCGGCGGGGGGGGGGGGGGTAGGGGCGGGCGGGCGGGGGGGGGGCGGTCGGCCGCGGGCG
>JAUKWC010116041.1:0-23353 GCA_032356245.1 Endocladia muricata
GGGCTATTTGAGTAGGCGTGCGATATATCGCACGCCTACTGTTGAAATAGTACAGAAAATCAGAATAGTTCGCAGCAATTAATTCTTAATTTATTCTCAGATCTTATACAGCATTATCTTTATATAACATTATTCTTATATAACATTATTTTTAGCATCTCACGTTAGGATTAATCATTAGGTATGCTTTACCGACATCTAACAATACTCATTGAGATGCCACACTATTATTTTTTAAAAATCTTTGCCAAGGAGGACTTATGAGTAACACAAAAGGCCTGGCCTCTAAAATCGGCAGCCAAAGTCGAAGCGTCACGATAATCGCGGTGATGTTTGCGTTACTAAGCGTGGCGTTTATGACAGAGTCAAGTTACGCGCGACCCCATGCCAGCGCCCAACCTCAGATCATTAATTTAGCACCCGGGGCAACGGTGCGGTTACCGGTCTATGGTCATTGTTTAAATTATACTCTGCCTTTTCCTGGTCAATCTCTTGATCCAGTGGGGTTGTCGCCAGAACCAGTACGCCTTGCAATCGGCTACGCAGCACAGAAGGGATACACCCAAAGCGATCTTTGGAACACGCAGCTTGCTGTTTGGAACTTGACAGATGGTGACGATGCCCCAAGAGGAAATAGCGTAACCAGAGAAATTCTGGCTTATGCACGCAGTGGTGAAACACCACCCGACGTAAATTCCGAGATCCCAAATTTGCTTGATGCAGCCAAAGCAGGAGATATTTCGATAACAGTTGATGATTTTAAAAACATTTCGGATCCGGCTTACTTTGGCTCTGGTACGATTGTCATTCAAAACAAAACGTCCAGCCCTCAAACAGTACAGATGCCATACGGTGCAACATTTAAAGACCCAAACAATCCAGGGAACCAAAACATGGGGCTTTTTCCTGCTGGCCCGGCTAGAGCAGCTGTTTTGCAGCCAGTACAGCCAGCACAGCAGGTTCAAGGCCCGCAAGGACCCACTGGTCCTCAAGGTCCTCAAGGGCCACAAGGTCCCAAGGGTGATACTGGTGCAACGGGTCCGGCTGGTACGAACGGCCAGTCTGGTGCAAACGGTGCAATGGGTCCCTCCGGTCCCTCTGGTGCAATAGGTCCACAAGGCCCCAAAGGTGACACTGGCACAGCCGGTCCATTAGGTCCATCAGGTCCATCAGGTTTGAACGGTCCACAAGGTCCACAAGGTTTGCAAGGTGTGGAGGGCGTGAGTTGTTGGGATACAAATGGAAATGGAATAGGCGACGCAAATGAAGATCTCAATGGCGACGGAGTTGTCAACGCCATTGATTGTTTTGGGCCACCAGGACCACAGGGACCGCAGGGTCCAGCGGGGCCGCAGGGTCCAGCCGGTGCCGATGGTTCTGACGGTTCGCCAGGTGCAAACGGTGCCATGGGACCTTCTGGTCCAGCGGGGCCGCAGGGTCCAGCAGGTGCCGATGGTTCGCGGGGTGCAAACGGTTCAGACGGGTCTATCGGACCCATCGGGCCTATCGGTCCCTCCGGCCCATCGGGTCCACAAGGGCCAGCGGGTGCCGATGGTTCTGACGGTTCGCGGGGTGCAAACGGTGCCATGGGACCTTCTGGCCCAGCGGGTCCGCAGGGGCCAGCAGGTTCTGATGGTTCGCCCGGGCCTATTGGACCCATCGGGCCTATCGGTCCCTCCGGCCCATCGGGTCCACAAGGGCCAGCAGGTTCGGACGGTTCGCCGGGTGCAAATGGAGCAAATGGTGCCGCTGGTCCCGCTGGTCCACAGGGACCAGCAGGCGATCACTGTTGGGATCTGAATCGTAATGGTCGCGGGGATGCCAACGAAGATGTAACAGGTGATGGCAACGTTAATATTCTGGACTGTATAGGCCCGCCAGGAGCAGATGGTCAAACTGGTCCATCAGGTCCGTCAGGCCCAGCAGGCCCGCGCGGACCATCAGGATCTGACGGTGTGCAAGGTCCACAAGGCCCACGAGGTTCGCAAGGCCAAGCAGGGAATGATGGCGCTTCAGGTCCAGCAGGCCCGATTGGACCGATCGGACCAATTGGCCCGATCGGACCGATTGGTCCATCTGGCCCAGCGGGTCCGCAAGGGCCAGCGGGTCGTGATGGGGCAACGGGTAGCGTTGGGCCAATCGGTCCGACCGGATTACAAGGTCCGGCAGGTCCACAGGGTCCGGCAGGCACTCATTGTTGGGATCTAAATGGCGATGGTATAGAAGATCCGAATGAAGATATTAATGGCGATGGGTACTGCAACATTCTCGACTGTATTGGTCCAGCAGGGCCACAAGGTCCACAAGGTCCAGCAGGCGTTGCGGGTGTTGCGGGTCCAAGCGGACCAATCGGGCCGATTGGTCCATCCGGCCCAGCAGGTCCACAAGGGCCAGCGGGTCGTGACGGGTCGCCAGGCACACAGGGGCCAGCAGGGGTGGACGGTTCGCCGGGTGTTTCTGGCCCGATCGGTCCAATCGGTCCACAAGGCCCAGCCGGTTTGATCGAAGTCGTACGCGTGATGGATATGACATCGATGAGCAATGATGGCTCCAAGGAAATCACGGTCCAATGTCCCGCTGGCACCACGGTTTTATTTGGCAACGCAGTGATTACGGGTCCAGAAGGCGATGATTGGATTCGTAGCGTACCGGTTAGCATGAATATGAACGACAATTCTTGGTATGCAAAGGCAGAAGTCTGGAGCGCCCGTTTAAAATCTACAGATGATTGTGATTGTTCGAATGAATGGAAGCTAACGGTCTATGCGGTCTGTGGCACGGTCGATCAGGTTCGGACCATGGGGTCCCAATAGACGAGCCAGCCATACGGGTTTGCCCCGACGGAATGAGTCTTTGTTTTTTAGAATTTAGAACGATCTTAAATCGGTATTAGGTTACTCCAGAAAAATAATTATACGTATTTCATCGGATTTTCTGGAGTAGCTTGCGGCCATAACGTATATTTTAATTTTTGGAATGGCCTAAATCGATAAGCCTCTTGGATAGGGTTAAGTTAACCAAACTATCCAAGAGGCTTTTTGTTTAAATACAACTTGTTCGAACACAACTTGTTTGAGCATAAATTTTACTAGTTCTGTTAAATTTGGTGGGGTATGGTACAAGTAGCTCTTTGGCACTATTTATTTCTGCCCCACCTTAATCCTCCCAGTGGGAGAAGACAGTCACGGGCTAAGAATTTCTATCCCAAAACAGGCGACTCTGCCTGAACCCACCAAATCTGACAGAAGGTAAAATTTTAAGTGAACAGATCTGGCCGATGGAGTGCATTTGCGGTAGGGGAGCAGGCTGAATGGAAAAGCTGGCGGGGATCCTCGCATCCACGCGCGGGCCGACTTCCCAAGCGGCTGATAGATGCCACGCATAAACGGGAGGGAGTAGTCGATCCGATAATGTCGGGATGCTACCCGCCTTTTTTCCTCAACAAACTGGCGCTAAAAGATTCAGTTTCAAATAAAGCAGCACTTTTGTTAAATTTGTAAGCGTTCGCTTTATGCCTATGACAGAGTTTGAGGGCAAGCCAGTTCGTTAGAGAATAGGTGTTGTAAAATTGGTGAAGAGCGTGAGTTGAGAGGGAAAAACGAGGAAGAGGAAGAGGAAGAGGAAGAGGAAGAGGAAGAGGAAAAGGAAAAGGAAAAGGAAAAGGAAAAGGATGAGGAAAAGGAAAAGGAAAAGGAAAAGGATGAGGAAAAGGAAGAGGATGAGGATGAGAAAGTGTATGAGAATGAAAAACTTCTGCTCTTCGATTCTGGTTTCTGGATTCGATTTTCTGAGCCGAGCCATATTTTTGTAAAAAGTGGGCAGGTTGACTTGAGAGATATTTCGGGCTAGAATATGCAGAACATTTGTGCTTTTATTTATTGTACTAGCTACCGTATATTTTGAAGATAGAAGAACCATCTTGTCTTGCGAGTTTGTCATGCTAGGTGTTGCTGTGGCGCTGTGCGCCCGCTTCGTGAACGGCATCCATCTCCCTGAGTATCCATGGATTCCTGATAGAAACCTCCGGGAATGACAACGAAGTACCAACGTGTACGGTCGCTAATTTATTGTACACCATCAAACAAGGGAAACAGGTTGTGGCAAAAGCAGCGAAGGTAAAGACGCGCTATGTGTGCTCGGCATGTCAGAGTACGCATATGAAGTGGATGGGTAAGTGTACCGATTGCAATGAATGGAATACGCTGGAGGAGGTGCAGATACAGGCGAGTAGCGCGAAGGCGCGTACGTCGATGCCGCTTTCTAGCGACCCGTCAACGCGGCCTGTTGCGCTGCCTAATATTTCGACAACGGGTGCGCCACGTCTCAAGCTCTCTATGGTCGAGTTGAGCCGCGTGCTTGGTGGCGGTATTGTTCCTGGGTCGGGCGTATTGGTTGGTGGCGATCCTGGGATTGGGAAGAGCACGTTGCTGTTGCAGATGGCGGCTGAAGTTGCGATGACGACGGGGCCGGTTTTGTACGTCAGCGCCGAGGAGAGCGCGCACCAGATTCGTCAGCGCGCCGAACGGTTGGATATTGATGCCGAGAAGCTCTTTGTCCTTTCGGAGATCGTGGTCGAGCATATTATGGATCACATTGACGTGATGAAGCCGAGTTTGGTGATTGTCGATTCGATTCAGGCTATCTATGCGGAAAGCGGCACAAGCGCAGCCGGTACGGTGAGCCAGGTGCGCGACTGTGCGGCTCTGCTGTTGCGAAACGCGAAGCGGCTCAATATTCCACTCTTTTTGGTGGGTCATGTAACAAAAGATGGCAATATCGCCGGGCCGCGCGTTTTGGAGCATATGGTGGATGCGGTGCTGCAATTGGAGGGAGAGCGTTTTCATGCCTATCGATTGCTGCGTTCGGTAAAAAATCGCTTTGGCAGCACCAATGAGGTTGGCATTTTCGAGATGGGGGAACGCGGTATGGTAGAGGTGCTAAATCCGTCGGAGGTTTTTTTGGCAGAGCGATTGCCAAATGCATCGGGGAGCGCGATTGCTGTGTCGATGGAAGGGACGCGACCGCTGCTGGTAGAGGTGCAAGCCCTTAGCAGTCATACGTCGTTTAGCCAACCACGGCGAACGGGAAACGGGATCGACCAGAATCGACTGCTGCTGCTGTCGGCTGTTTTGAGTAAGCGCGTCGGCTTGAAGTTGGCGGAGCAGGATGTGTTTGTCAATATTGTGGGTGGTATGCGCATCAACGAACCAGCAGCCGATCTGTCGATTGCAGCGGCGATTGCTAGCAGCTACAAAAATCGACCCGTAGCCGCGGATCTGGCTCTGATCGGCGAGGTTGGGTTGAGTGGAGAATTGCGCAGCGTGGGACATTTGCCGCGCAGGCTGCACGAAGCGGCAAAATTAGGTTTCAAGCGCGCGCTGGCACCACGAACGGCACTGAATAAGCGAAATGCTGGTGATCCGCTACCCGATGGGATTGAGGTGATCGGGGCGCGAACGTTGCAGGATGCGCTTGATGTAGCACTAATTTAGCGGTAAGCTTGGAATGAATTCTCAGCCTGCTACGGGAAAGGTGATTTATCACGTTATCGTTGCGCCGTTACGGCTTTTTAACCTGTTTCAACAGATTTCCTATACCAGGCGCAGAATGAATTCTGCGATTTACTTAAAATAAAAAGAGTTGGCATACAAGTTAAATCTGTATGCTAACTCTTTTTTATTTGCACTGCTGCGGAGCATCGATCGCGCTAGATTGGGCGGAGTGGGGCGGGGATAAAGATAAGGATAAAGATGAGGATCATAATATAGCCAACGATTTTACGCTTCCAATCCAGTGTCGTCACATCGTCCAAAGCGGGCGGGTGATAGGGTCCTATCATATAAAAGATTAAGCCGATCCAAAAGAACCAGCCCAGAAATCCATACGGTTTTAGAAAGGGCAAAGCGTCTTGCAGTGGCGGTATGCCGGCAATCCCAAGCAGCGCCATGCCAACTAGTGTAGCAATATTGATCCGACGTGCTTTTTCGCCAAAGAGGGCAAAGACTGTATGCCCACCATCTAGCTGACCGACGGGCAGCAGATTGAGCGCAGTAACCAGCAGCCCGGTCCAAGCCGCAAAGGTTACTTGATTCATGAAGACATCTCTTCCCGTAGCAAAATTTGGCAAGGTTTCGCCAAAGACAATAAATTTGGCGGCATAATATAAGATGCTATTCCCTTCGAGCATTCCCCCTTCTGATAATCCATCAGAGATGAGTTGACTTGTGTTAAGCCCAACAAAGAGCAGCGGCACGGCAAAGATAAGTCCCGCCAGTGGGCCAGCCACGCCGATATCAAAGAGTTTGCGGCGATCGGGTATCGGCTCCTTCATTTTGATAAACGCGCCCAGCGTGCCAAATAGCCCAATCGGAGGCGGCAGCGGGAGAAAGTAGGGTAGAGTAACCGCAACCTTATGGTAGCGAGCGGCAAAGTAGTGACCAAATTCATGAGCGGTCAAAATGGTCATAATTGTAAGCGCAAAGGGCCAGCCAACAAGAAGGTTTTGCGGAGAGAGTTGTTCTACTGTTCTGGACCATCGTTCCATCTCATTTGCCCCAAGCCCGATATATTCGCCGTTTTGATAGACGGCACCAGCCCAGAATGTACTGATCAGCGTCAGGATGAAGAGCAATAAATTGATGTACGCGTTCTGTTCTGTTTTAGGCACGACACCCGAAAGTAGGCGCAGCGTAACGCGGTCGGCTGAACCAGCCTCAGAATCTGCGCGCAGGAGCGGGGTCAAATGCTCACGACGAAAGGCATCAAGCCACATTGGGAAAAGATCTGCGCTTGGTTTTAAGAGTTGACCACGCAGGACAACCACACCTTCATGAGGCTCGCGCGGGACTTCGACCGTGTCCACACGTAAATCATTGGCGACAATCGCTTTGGCGGTATCTACGACATTTGATGAAATAGTGGGATCTACTTGTTTGAGGTGTTGCCCAAGGGCATTAGTGAATCTATCTGACATAATTTCTAATTGTATCTTACTTACAGAGAACGTACAAAAAATGTCTAAAATATGTATAGTATAATCAGATTTGGACTTGACAATAAATCACATATAGATTATTCTCTGTTAATATAACATCCTTGAAATCTTTATTCTGTTTATACTGACAATCTACGAATACTGCACATCCTAACAAGACCAACTCCTCACGATATGTTTAGCGGCAGCACCATATAGAATTTTGCTACTTGTATGGTTGCCATACGAAAAGTTATTTCTATTTTACGGTGCCTCTTGGTGCAACACTAAAGTTTACAGATACCACTGCCCACAGATTAAGATTTGTACGTATGGCTAGCATCTTGAAGTTTGGTTATTTTCAGACTTTATATACGGAGCTTCTCCCAAAGACGCTTGTAAATCGTGCAGGTAGGGACGACTATATTCCATTCATGAGAGTTGATTTAGTTTTGGGTGACGTATACCAATTCTTTTCATGTACTGACCCAAACAGTTGGGCTGGATAGGTTTGATTCTATGAGTTATCCAAAATTTATCGAAAGAACTGATATATTCACTAAATATACTATCTCTATAGACACCTGAGTTAAAAGATTATCCAATGGTGACAACACCTATTTTGCAAACATTCGGTTCAAATATGCGACAGCGGCGCAAATCTCAAGGGCTAACCTTACAGATGCTGGCGGATACTTCTGGTCTAGACAGGACGCATCTTAACTTGATCGAGCTAGGCCGGCGCAATACCACACTCCAGACAGCGTCGAAAATTGCCGCTGCGCTTGAAGTGACAGTTAAAGATTTGCTCAAATAAATCATTGTAGCTGCTCAGATGTTAGATATATCTTTCTACTCCTATACGTTCTCGGCAGCCATAGACGAGCATACACTTCTAGCTGTTTAAGTCATCCCTTTCTTTCTTGACAAGCAAACGACGCAAGATTTTGCCAGACGCTGATTTTGGAATCTGATCAACAAATTCAACGCGCCGAATTTTCTTGTGTGGTGCGACTTGACTGGCAACCCAATCCATCAGCTCTTTTTCTGTAAGCGGCTCTTTGATTACCACAAACGCTTTGGGAATTTCGCCCGCTTCTTCATCGGGGCTAGGGATAACAGCAGCATCGGTAATTGCATCGTGCGTTAAGAGCAGTGCCTCTAATTCGGCGGGAGCTACCTGAAAGCCTTTATATTTGATCAGCTCTTTCACCCGATCCACAATATAAAAATATCCATCCTCGTCCACATATCCAATATCCCCGGTGTGGAACCATCCTGCACCATCAATACAGTTTGCGGTCGCTTCTGGGTTATTGAGATAGCCTTGCATCACTTGCGGACCGCGGATCCAGACCTCGCCATTTTGATTAACGTCTAATGGCTCTTGCGTTGCCACATCAACGATCATCACTTCGGTATTCGACAGCACAGGGCCAACCGATCCAGCCTTTTCTATCGCACGCGTATCAGGACAGGCGTGAGTTACAGGACTGGTCTCAGTCAGGCCATACCCTTGAGTAATCACACAATCAAGTCGATTAGACGCAGCCAACAGCAGCTCCTTTCCCAATGGGGCCGCGCCAGATGTAAGTGTTGATAAAGAAGAAAGATCGTAATTATCTACAGCCGGATGTTTGGCAAGACCCAAAATAATTGGTGGAACAAGATTGACGCGCGTCACCTTATGTTTTTGGATAAGTGAGAGAAATTCTTCGATATCAAAACTTGGCATTGTTACAATCGTTGCGCCCTTTGCCAGCGTATAGTTCATAATCACAACCATTCCATAGATGTGATAGAAAGGCAGCACGGCGATTACGGTATCATCCTCTGCAACAGCCGTGGTGTCAAAGACATTGTCAAATTGAACCATGTTGGCAACTAGATTGAAATGCGACAGCATCACGCCTTTTGATAACCCAGTCGTGCCGCTAGAATAGGGCAACACAACCAAATCTTCTTTTGGGCGGATATCCACTGGCACAAGCACGCCCTCGTCCTTCATTAGATCTGCAAATGGTGTTGCGCCCGCTGCCTCGCCAAAAACAAAGACCTCTTCTACAGTTGATTTTGCCGCAGCCTCTAACGCCTTATCCAGAAAGAGTGGAATCGTTAGGAGGTACTTTGCGCTTGCATCATTTAATTGATGGGCTAATTCATCGCTGGTGTAAAGCGGGTTGATAGTCGTATTGACGCCTCCAGCCATGGCCACCGCATGAAAAGCTATGGCGTATTCGGGAACGTTAGGGCTGTAAATAGCAAGAACATCTCCCTTTTTGAAACCACGGTGAGCCAAGCTGCTTGCCACGCTTTTTATCGCACTTGCAAGCTGGTTAAAGGTCAAAACGCGGCCACTTGGCCCATCAATCAACGCGGGTCTGTCGCCGAATTGTTCAAAATTTCTCAGTACAAAATCAGTGACAGACATCTCGGGTAAGGCAATGTCGGGGTATGGGCTATTAAAGATCATGGGTAAATTCCTTGAATGGATGCTAGATAAAAGAGGAGTCAATAGCAGAATACCAGAAATAGGTACTTGAAGCAACCAAAATTTAGACCAAGGCAAAAGAGTGTGGCCCATAAGATAAGATAAGATAAGATAAGATAAGAAAGAAAGAAAGAAAGAAAGAGAAGATGCGGTGAACTGATATTTCGGCATCGGAGATAGGCAGACATATGTAATTTAAATGCCGATAATACAACATACATCATATAAGCTATGCAACGTTCGGGTGTTGATAAAGGCTGCTATATGCCTATAATGAAAAATAAAGTACACCCTGTAGGAGCTTAGCAACATTCTTTCGATCCTTGAGAAAGAATTTAGTTTTGCTATCTCGATGTAATCATTCAGGCCATGCCAGGGTTCAACTTATACAAAGCAGACCTATAAATTAGCATTTTCCTTTACACTGCCTTATTTTTTTAAAGACTGAGGTGTTTTTTCAATAAATGGCGGCTAGCCTCTTGAGCTTAGAGGGTTTCGCCCATCCGCTAAATATTGAGAGGATATTTGGAAAGCTTTAAAAATAAAATATAGACAATTATAAATTATTTGACTTTTATTATAGTTTTTCTCGATATGTAAGGGTAATCATATGCGCATTTTTTTGCCCCGACGATTGCCCCGTTTTATTGGGAAGATACCTACCGGAGTTCTTATGAGTCCCTTAAAAAATCGTTCGATACAACCAGAGAAAAAAATGAAATTTTATGCTGCCATTGTTGCCTGCTGTTTAAGCTTGACGTTGATAGGAATCGTCACAATAAGTTGGGTGTGGCAGTATCGTTCGACACAGTTTGAACCAGCAGCCTTTGTGGGTGAGCAATCAATCAGCCACACATCATCGGCTTTACAGCTAGGCACGCCGTTCAGCCACTCGATTGAGAGCTGGCGAGGTGGGGATCATCTTACAGAAGAATCGCATAGAAAAGTCCAGAATCGACTCAGTGAGTCGATTGCGCATCTGCAATCGCAACAGATTTTACCCGCAAAATTTACAGCCCCTCCGGTTCAGTTTAGCATCCCGATTAAGTCCGTGAGTAGGGCACCTCAATTTGGATTTTACGCGGTTTCAAATTACTTAGATCATGACCCTGACATCAATCAGCTTCAAGATTTCAGGTGTAATACGCGTACATATGACACACCAGGTGGATACAACCATAGCGGGACAGATTTCGTGCCATTTCCTTTTCCATGGCAAAAAATGGAGCGTGATGAGGTCCATGTCATAGCAGCCGCAGCAGGTGTGATTATAGATAAACAAGATGGCTATTTTGATAGGGAATGTGTTGCGATAACAAAGCCAGGCAATCTAGTCGTCCTGCAACATCCAGATGGGACACAGTCGTGGTATTTACATCTAAAAAATGGTTCGGTGCTAGAAAAGTCGATCGGGGATTGGGTCGCGGTTGGAGAGTATCTTGGCGTAATTGGTAGCTCTGGTCGCTCAAACGGTCCACATTTACATTTCGAGGTCAATGATGCGAACGGGAATCTCATTGATCCATTTTTTAACGAGATAACTGCATCATGCAACACGACATCAACCGAATCGTGGTGGCTTAACCAGCGTCCGTATGATGATACTGGTATCAACAATATTATCTTCAGTGCAGAGTTGCCAGAGTTGCCAGAATGCAATAAAGGAATTCTGGCAGAACAGAACCAAATTGCCCCTGGAGATAAAATAGTCATCAACGCATTTTACCGTAATCTCTCAGGTAGTAAGCAAACCGAATTTAATCTTTTACAGCCTAATGGAGTGATAGCGCTAACTTGGCAACATATGCCAGAGACCCCTGCTTCTATCGCTTCGGCATGGTCTTTTCCAATCACCTTTCCGGCAAGCGTACCGCTCGGTCAATGGAAGCTGATGGCTGATTATAATGGCATTACATATGAACGGGAATGTGATATGGTTTCTACGCCAACTGCAACATTTACGTCCGTTCCAACTGCCGCCCCTGCGACGGCAACACCTGTTCCTGCAACGGCAACGCCTGTCCCTGCGACGGCAACATCTGTTCCTGCGACGGCAACACCTGTTCCTGCAACGGCAACGCCTGTCCCTACGACAGCATTATCCGTACCCGCAACGGCAACACTTGTCACGGCAAGATCTGCCGTAACGCCAACCCCGGCCGTAAATACAGTCTATCTACCGGCCGTGCAAAAATAGAACGCATAGAGAGAACAGACACAGCTAAATGCCTTTCTAATAAGATAGCCGCTTTGATCATATCTCTGACTGATTTGTTTGTTAGCCAAGAATTGTACAAGCGGTCTATCTTTCCTGCCGATTCAACCAATCGCGAAAAATCGGTACTTTGATCTGCCAACGTATCGGAAGGGTATCATCAGCCGGAATTGGTTCAATAATCAAGTGCGCTTCCAATCGATCTAGAGCCAAGTTGATTGGCAAACGCTCAGAATTTTAAACCAGTAGTTCGTCGCTTTTTGGAGCGTACTGACTATACGCAATTTGCATCAATATCAGGATCACATAATCCGCATCAATCCGCATGGCTTCATCAAAAATCTCGCGACAATATGGCTCGCATTTATAGTAAAAAGTAGCCGAAGCCAAAGCTTGGCGAACATCAACATCAGTTAGCAAGGGCTCCTGCCCACTGTTGGCACGGATCTGATGATTGTACCGATTGAACAAAAACCACGCGCTAAGTTGAACCAAATAAGGTTGGCCGGCTGTTATGCGCATAATGAAATCTACTACCAACTTGTGGCAGTAGATTGTAAAGCAAATTTATAAGTCCACCTAAATATTGCCCAAATATTAGATTGTGAAGCCTACGTCAACGCGTAAAAACCACCCTTTCTCATATACAACTTCAGCCACCCGACGCGAGTAAATTTTCAGAGCCACCGCACACATTACCTGCCAATCAACTCTTCTAAATCACCACAAACAAAGAACGTATTTCTCATAAAAATTCATCTGATGAGTAAGAACGTATCTTGTCAATAGTTGCTCACAATTACCCACAAGTATTGAGTCGCAATAGTAATAGGGATAGTGAATCGACTAAGAAATCTTATACACTCGAAACCCCAGTCTATTTTGAGGATCGACTTCCTGAAGCACGCGACGGATCCGCTCCTTGCCGATCTCTGCAATTGTTTCAAACCCGACTCGCCGCGCGGCGGACTTGGGCGGGGTTGGCTCTGGCTGCTGCACCATAATATAGCGGCGCTGGCCCCCCTTTTCGAGATTCATCGCGAGAACTGCGTGGGCCGTACTGCATGAACCAGCAAAAAAATCGAGCACAAGATCCGTTGGTCCGAGGCCGATTTCTAAAAAATAACGCAGATACTGAGTGGGCTTAGGGTTATTAAAAATAGCGGAGCCAAAGAGTGCTTTGATCTCGCGCGTGCCGCTATTCGAAACCCCAACCAAACTTTTGGGAACAAGCGAAGCGGGGGCGCCTGTCGCATCGCCAAGATACTTTTTGATGTAAATATTCCAGCGCGCCTGAGCGCCTTTTTCGTCTATCAACGGGCTAGTCTTCGTCTGCTTAAATACCACAACATCATCCTGTAAAGCCTGTTCAAAGCGATCGCGCACATAGCGGAATAGGTAGCCCGGACGTGGCTGCACATAGGACCCATCGGGACACTCGATTAGATAGCGTTGGTTCTGATTGTTCGACTTGGTAATCCAAGCAAAATCTTTCTCGCGGTAGCGACCGTGATCATCTTCGCGATTATAATGTTTGATTGCCTCTGCCGAAAGGGGTGCGGAAAGTTGACCCACAGAAGCCAGCGTATGGGCGTAGCAGAGCATGTATTCGTGGTTGCGGTTTACGTAGCGGGCACGAATGCCCCCCGCACTTGAAGAATGCCAGACAAACTGGGCAATCAGATTCTCTTCGCCATAAATCTCGTTCATGACCTGCTTCAAGTTATGAATTTCGTTATCGTCGATACTGACAAAAATAAGCCCGTCGGGGCGCAGCAGCGGACGCGCCAACAGCAGGCGCGGGTAGATCATGGCAAGCCATTCGGCGTGGCGACGGCTGCTTTCGGCCTGACTCTGTTGCGCCTGTGGTCGATCCGCTAACGTTGACGTGCTGTTTCGGTGCTTGGCGCTTGCATACTTATCGTGGTAAACAAAATCTTTGCCGGTGTTGTATGGCGGGTCAATATAGATCATCTTTACCTGACCCGTTAGCTGATCGGCCAGTAGTTTGAGCGCGTCAAGATTATCGCCTTCAATAAAAAGATCCGTACTGGTTGCCCAATTGACCGATTCATCTTGCGCAGGGGTCAGTGTAGACTGGGTCGGTTTATGGGCCTGCGCAATCGCGGCGGCCTTGCCCGGCCAAACAAATTCAAAGCGTTCTGTTACAAAGCGTTCTGTATTAGAATTAGTCATAGCTGTCCAATTAAAAACAGGATCGACCTGCTACAGTCGATCCTGTTTTTACTCTCATAACTACTCAATTATCAGGCCGTAACGATGCTAGTTCGAAAAGTTCGGCGGTGGCACGTTGGATCCACGCAAACTTGTGGGAAGCTTATCTTTAATGCTATCTGGCCGCTGGATATCTACTTGGTTGATCTGCCCTTGCAGCCAATCTTGATATGCGTTTGCTCGCTCTTGCTCTAGCACATTTTCTTCTTTGGGTCGAGCGCTATCTTTGTCTACCACCTCTATTAAATGATAGCCAAAGGTGGTGCTAATCGGCTCGCTAATCTGACCAACTTCTAAGCTAAAGGCGGCTTCTTCAAAGGGAGCAACCATGTTACCACGGCCAAACCAGTCAAGATCGCCACCATTGATACCACTGCCTGTATCGTCGCTGTATTCAATCGCTAACTCTGCAAAATCTTCACCATTTTCAATCCGCTGGCGTAGGTCTTGAATCTCGACAAGCGTCTCCTCGCGCGTGCGTGGAGCAAGCGTTGGCGTTGGCTCTGGTGCGTCGTCTGGCAATGCGGTTGGCTCTGCGGTTGGCTCAACGGTTGGTTCCGGCGTTACATCATCGGGAACCGGTGTCGGGGGTGGTGTTGGAGATGGAATTGGTGTTGGGTCACGGGGCCTAAGCAGAATGTGACGAGCATTAACTTGCTCTTCCGTCTCTTCGACCGATTCAACGCTAACTTGTTCGCTTAGCTGTTCCTCGATTAAACGGTTGCGGAGAACCTCTCGATAATCATCAAGCGACATGTTGGTTGTCTGCCTCAAATTATCGGCTAATGTCTCGACGCCCTCATCATACAGTTCATCATCCAAAATCGGCAGCGGTGTCGCAGTGGGAACAGGTGTTGCCGTTGCGGTAATTGTGTTGCTGATGTCGATTGTGGGGAGCGGTGTTGGTGTCCACGTATCGGCGGTTGCCGTCATCTCGACGGCCATTTCGGCGGTCGATGTTGCCTGTGGAATCGTGACAGCCTGCACAGAGGAAGCTACTTCATCGCGCAACACTTCGTCAACTGCTTCATCATCCACCACAATGCCGCGCGACTCGGCTTCTTTCAGCATCACTTTTTCGCTGATTAGATTATCCAACACCTGAAGACCTAGCGTATCCGGATTTGCCAACACGGTTTGAAGCTGATTAATTTGGCTTGCAAAATAGTTTTGTCCACCAAACTGCTGTTCTAGCTGCTGGTATTGACCAAGTTGTCCATAGAGTTGGTTACGCTCTAGCAGCACGCGCTTTCTATAATCGCTGGTAATAACTGTTTCATCACCAACGGTGACTACTGACCTGTTGGGCGTAACCAAAAATTCCCAGACTGCGCCAACAACAAGCAGCAAAAGAGCAAGTCCAATCGCAAGACCAACCCAGCTAAGCAGCTTCTTATTTCGTGCGCTATCACTTGCGCGTTGGCGCACCTCTTTGCGTGTTAACTCTCGCTCTTCTTTTTCTAATTCTCTTTTCTTTTTCTTCTTATTTGCCATTGCTTATCAATTTCCATTTAAATGAGCCGATTCATCATATCAATATCACTTTCTGCGATAGAGATAGCTCTCCAGAAGAGTTTGTCTCCGAATGGGTGGAGATAGAAATAAAGAGAGCTTGACCGACCAATAGTACAGCAATACTCTATTGGCGGATCAAGCTCTTTCGCTTCTGCTTCTTATCGTCGTTTACGTCGCGTAAGGCGCGTATGATCACCGGTGTAGGGCAAAAGCGATAAATGTCGAGCTTGCTTAATAGCCGTTACAGCACGACGCTGAACCTTTGCGCTAACCTTGGTTTTACGACGAGACAAAATTCTTCCAAATGGGTCAAGAAAGCGGGTTAAGAGTGGGATGTTTTTGTAGTGGACATCATTTAGGTTGATGTCAATGTTGATGCGGCGGTTGCGCCCGCGGCGGACGGCGGGAACATACTCCGGTGGCACCATCGTAGTCGATAATGTACTCTCTTCGGCAGGCTTTTCCGCAGAGGCGGCAGGAGCATCGTCTTGTTTAGACGGTTCCTCCTCTACAGCTTTCTCTTCCGAAGCTTTTTCTTCCGAATCTTCTGCTTTTGATTCTTCTGCTTTTGATGCTGATGCGGCCTCGGCAGTTACTTCTTTCGTTTCAGTCTCTGCTGATGCATCTTCTTTCGACGCAGTTTCTTTCGACGCAGTCTCTTCTGGTGCGGCATCTTCCGACGCAGCATCTTCTGACGCAGCATCTTCCGACGCAGCATCTTCCGACGCAGTCTCTTCTGGTGCGGCTACTTCTACTGCTTCTATTACTTCTTCAACTTCTATATTTTTGCTATCGTCTGCTTCGTCTTCTGGGGTGGGTTTTACTTCATCACTCATAAGAAATCCTTTTCGTTATTTACTATAACTTGATGGTCTATCGATCTAAAAAATCGATATTTTTTACTTTATGATTGATAATGCGTTTGGCGCATTATTCCTATTAAAGAGACATCACCAAGAAACGCATAATGTCTTCGTTAAAGCGCATCGTTCGCTCCACTTCCTTTACACCCGCACCAGGCATATCTACATGGTGCAGCATATAGTAGGCTTCAATTTGCTTTCTAATAGGATAAGCCAACCCGCGCCTGCCCCATACTTCAGTTTTCGTAATCGAACCACCCTGCGCTTCAATCGACTGTGCAATGCGGTCGTTTAGATCGTTTATGCCATCCTCATCCAAATTTGGCTGGATAATATAAACCAACTCATACTCGCTTGTTTCTATCTCACTTGTATCGGTATCACTCATGTGACTTCCTTTTTATACATGACTTTCTCTGGAGATGCCCGCAGGTTAGTCCTACGAACAGAAAGAGCGAAAGACACGTATAATGCACGCAAATCTCTCGCCGCAATTCACCCCTGATTTTAGCACAGGGTCTTTACTTCAAACAAATTTTATTTTAAAAAAACGTTGCTGACTTTTTAGTAAATCCGTTCAACTGGTCTCTTTAGCTGGTCTCAAGATCCAGCGCGTGACCAATAATTTCGCGCGCTTGCACAGCCAACTGCTGAGGAGTATCGGTATGCGTTGGGGTAATTGTGTCCAGCACCATCACCTCGGCGATAACGGGTTTGCCATACCGAAATAGCCGCAAAATCGCAGCCATCATACTTTCTCCACGACCGCCATGCCAAGTCGTTATTTCGGGCTGATCGTAGCGTATCGCACACAGCAGATACGGCACTTCATTATCAACAGCTATGCGAAACGTACCGCGATGAAATTTGTTCAAATAGGCTGAATTGCCCAATTTCCCCTCGGGATACATCACAAAAGGCGGGTGTGGTTTCACCGCCAGCGCATCCGAAATCTTCTCGCGCATTGCAATAGCCGACCTCATGCTGCCGCGATCCACAAAAACGCACCCAACGATCCTTGCTATCCAGCCGATAACGGGCCGATCCAGTACCTCGATTGCAGACAAAAAACGAGTGGGCGCAATCGTATGAAGCGAAGTAATATCGAGATAGGATTGATGATTTGCAAAGATCAGCCCCTGATGATTGCGCAACTTTTCAGGCTGATCACATCGAACCGTTACGCGCCACAGTTTATTGACCAAAAACAACCCCGGCACAATAATCCACGATGCCACCCCCACATTTTTGTACTTCAACCCCAAATAGTAGCCGACTGCCATCAGCGGCATGGCAAGACAGAAAACCAAAAGCACCAATCCGATGCGGAGGGAGGCAGATATGCGCGCTATCATTAGGCGTTTTGTTACACAACCTCGATACCAAAACCGTTCGTCACTTCGCCAATTTCCCAACAATCCTGCTCGCGTTCAGCACAGGCCGCTTTAAAAGTAGCGGCCTCGTTTGGAGAAACGGACAGCAGCAATCCCCCGCTCGTCTCTACCTCCCACAGCAGCGATCGCTGCGCCGCAGTAACCGTATCGGCAAAAGTGACATGATCGCCAAAATGGCTTGGGTTTCGCTGACTGCCACGCGTAAGATACCCTGCTTCGATATAGCGCCACACCCCCGGCAAGGTCGGCACATCTGCCGCCCGAATCCGTAATCCTCCGCCCTGATTTTGCGCGCTAGATTGTGCCATTTCGCTGCCGTGTCCCAATAGACCAAAGCCAGTAATATCAGTCGCCGCAGTCACATGTGCTGCCTGTCCCGCCTGCGCCGCAGACTGATTAAGATGCAGCATCGACGCGATTGCCGCATCCAAATCGGCTGGATCGAGATCGGGCATCCCGCGGGCGTGGCGAGCCAGCCGCGCGGCGCGACCTTCGTTACCACCGGCCAACTTAGCCGCAGTGGTGATAATGCCCGTCCCCAATGGCTTAGTCAAAAACAACCTATCGCCCTCAGAAACGTTGCCTTTCTGCATCACTTTATTCGGGTGCGTCATGCCGGTGACGCTAAGACCATAAAAAGGTTCAGGATTAGTAACCGTATGCCCCCCCATGATGACCGCGCCAGCCTCACGCACCTTGGCTGCGCCACCAGAGAAAATTTGCCCCATAATTTCCGGCGCAAAATCTGCGGGGAACCCAGCAATATTTAGGCAAAAGAGCACCTCGCCACCCATTGCATAAACGTCGCTCATAGAGTTTGCAGCCGCGATGGCACCATACGTCCACGGATCGTCAACAATCGGTGTAAAAAAGTCCGTTGTTTTAATCAGCGCGCGCTCATCATCTAGTTTATAGACTGCGGCATCATCTGGCTTGCCTAGCCCAACCAGCACATTTTCATTTTCAGTTGCGGGGAATTGTTCCGCTACGTGCCGCACGACCTGCGACAATGTCCCTGGGGACAGTTTAGATGCTCAACCAGCGCTTTCGACAAGCGATGTCAGCGGGATCTGTTTTTGGTTCATAATCTCTTCTGTTTAGGATACATTCAATATTATTCTGACACCATCACATCTTCTGGCAATTCAGCGACGACCGTAATTGTCTCTTCGTTACGCATATATACTTGACCGGCGCGACCTTTGGGTACGCGCGTGACGTTGCGACGTTGGGTTACGGCCACCGTGGCGGCACGTTCACCCCGACGGCTCGAATAGTACGCGGCCAGTTGAGCCGCCATGCGTAACGTCTCTTCGCTAACGGCTTGCCCACCACTGCGCACAACTACGTGTGATCCAGGAACATCGCGCACGTGCAGCCAAAGATCGTCAGGCTTGGCGTGATCAAAGGTCACTTTATCATTTTGGCGAGCGTTGCGCCCGACTAAAATTGCCACGCCATCTGGACTGATGTAGCGTCGTGGCTTGCTGGTTTTGGCCCCAGATTTTGGTGCAGTTTTGCGTTGACGATTTTTGCCTTGCTGGTGTCCAAGCAGCCCAGACTCTTGTAATTCGGTTTGGACGGCTGCAATTTCGGGTTGATTTTCGGCCAATTGTAGATCGCTAGCAAGCTGATCCAAAAAGTCTAGGTCAGAGCTTACCTTTGCTTTGCGCGCTGGCAAAATTTTGGCCGCACGCTCTAGCTTGCCCGCGCGTTTGAATAGTCCCTGTGCATAGTCAATTGGTGTCTTGCTTGGGTCAAGTTGGATCTGCTGCGCTTTAGATTCATCAGCATTTTCTGTCTCTTCTTTATCGCTATCTTTATCATCGACTGCCATATTGCCCATTGGCACTTCGATCAGCGTTTGCCCCGGCTTAATCTGATGTGAAAGAGCCAGGATCCACTCGGCCTTTGTGCGCAGGTCATCCGCTTCACCCGGTTTGGGTTCATCTGTGCTGATGGCCTTGAGCCGTCGCGCAACTTGCTTGCGCGATTTACGGATTAGGGCCGCCACGTTACCGCGTTGGGCTGCGTATGCGTCGGTGCTTCCGCTTTCGTTGGCTGCATCGCGCTCACGGCCCGCCCCAACAGACTGTGCGTAATATTGTTCTACCGCTAAATGAATTGTACTCGGTGCGGGCGCATCTGCTGGGGCGTCTTCACCAAAATGCAGTGGATAGGGCGCAAATCCCGCGAGTATGCTCTCTGTTTTATCGCTTGTTTTATCGTCTGTTTTGCCAGTTTTATAGAGAAGGCTTGGCTGCCATTCTTGCGTTTGCGCCCGCGCCCAGATTGTGTGCAGTGCGGAGAGCACGGCGGCGGGATCGACTCGATTGGCAATTATGTTGGTGTTGGCCCCCTCGGCAAGCGCGGCGGATGCACGCCATGAAATTTCGCGTGCGAGCGTTGGGCTGACGCCCGCGATGTGGCCGATTAAGGTTTTCCACAGTCGTTCGTCAGTTGAGAGCAATGTCGATAGCTGTTCGACCGTTAGCGTCCGCTGGACGGCATTATTGTTGATTTCGAGTGGCGAAAATTTATCCTGAATAGGTGGTGGTTCATAGGTGCGTTTGGGCAATAGATCACGGTCGTGCTCGGTGCGACCACGTGTACGCCGCAGGCAGTCGAGGATCTTGGCAGTGGGGCCAAGCAGCAGCAGGTTGCTGGCGCGACCGATTAGCTCGATTACGAGTTCGGTTTCGCCATGCTCGCTGTGATTAAAACGAATGTGGAGAACGCGTTCGGTGATGTCGCGCTGATCGATTGCATCGATGCGGGCGCCGCGCACATATTTACGCAGAAGCAAGAGCAGCGGTGTCTCAACATTGACCCCCCGCCGCAATTTTTGCGATACAAGATGGATGCGCGGCTTGGTTGGGCTGGCGGAAATGAGCAGATATCGCCGCTCTCGCTCCGCATAGATTTCGAATCCAAAGCTATGTTCGTCTACTTGAACCAGTTGCTGAACGCGTCCGGTACAGATCGATTGATTTAGGTCTGTGGCAACGCAGGCTAGCGTGATCGCGTCAAAATGCATGGTTATTATTCTGCCCGAAATAGGGTTGACTGTCCAAATTTTGGTCCATCACAAAACAGAAAAATTGACAATCGATCTCGGAGTGCGTACAATGTGGGTCACGAAGCTATATGGTTCCTTCAAGTATATTGCTCTCGCTCATAGATGAAAGAATTAGAGATAATGTCATCATTCGATCATCTTCGCTACGGCGGGACGATGTATGGCTTTGTCCTTCAAATTCTACACCTCTCGGGTCGGTGGCGGAATGGCAGACGCAGCGGACTTAAAATCCGCCGAGATAATATCTCGTGTGGGTTCAAATCCCACCCGACCTACCACTGTCGCTCTGGTTTATAGATAAGAAATATTGTCAAGCTTTACCTCTCAATTTTTCTCGTCTATAAACCAGAGTTAATTGTAAACGCAACTAAAATTTTTACAGTCATACAACGGGCAAACGGCCTATAATTAATGTTCTTTTTTGTCCAAATTTTTCTGGCTCAAATGATACCTCATCGCTCGGCCACGCTTGACATAATGCAAGTTTGGTTAATAGCAACGTGATATACTAATATATGATATAGATATATCGATTGCGCGCTATCCAAGAGAAACACGTTTTAAACCCATTTTCATCTAACTGTCTATACTGCGAGCGGTAATCTGCTCGTTGAGAACTTATAATGTCTGGCAACATTAGTTGGACACAACAAATCTTTATTTCTCATCCACTTTACTTAAAGTATAGAAACACGTACTCATTCGGGATGTTTAGTTTTAGTGTCCTTCGGCTTCACTTCGCTCTTGCCAACAATGTGATCTTACCAACAACGTAATTTTGTTAACGACGTAATTTCGTCAACAACGTTTGATTTTGCACAGCTCAAATCGCACTCTGTGCGTCTCTTATGCCGTGCGATTTTTACGCTTGCAAGGGTCGGGTCGGTTATTCCGCTTGGTGAGTGAGGGTGTGAATGAGGGCTGAGTGATTACAAGTTATTGGATTTTTAAACCTTTTGATCAGCTAATTTGATCATACAAACCGACTTCGCTTATGCATAAACCCATAACTAGTTTTAACAAAAAGCTTTACCTAACAAAGAAAATTTATTTTGCGCGAATAGCTATCGTACTTGTAGGAATGGTCGCTATGCTGATGCCATTTGCTGCGTCGACCGCGCAGGCACAGGCTGGTTCCCATACCGTTACGTATGGCGAGACATTAGCAAAAATTGCGATCACTTATGGCGTTGACTCGACTGATCTTGCCTATGCCAATAATATAACTGACAGGTACGCAGCAGATGTAATTTCGGTCGGACAGCAGCTTATCATTCCTGGCAGCAGTGCGGCAGCAAGCAATGTTATCTCTCAACCTGAGTCAGCGACGAATGCGCTGTTGGTAACACCAACTACGATGCCAACGGCCGTACCAACTGACGTACCAACCGCAATGCCTACAGCAGCACCCACAGCAATACCCACATTAATACCAACTGAGACACCAACCACGCAAGAAGTAGCAGTCGCGGCAGCAGATCCAAGCTTTCCAAGCACAACACCAACCTATATTGTACGGGCAGGTGATACCTTGGCAAGCATAGGCGCAATGCACGGCATATCTGGCTACAGCATAATGATTGCAAATGGGTTATCCGATATCAATCGTATCTTCCCTGGGCAAGAGTTGATGATCTCAGATGAGGCGGGCGTTGCGGCAAACGTATCTCCTGCTGTCCAAGCTCAAGCTCCTGTGGTTGGAAAAAAGGTGATTGAAGTAAATTTGAGCAACCAGACGCTTACGGCATGGGAAGGAAGTGAAATGGTCTTACATACTTCCATCAGCTCTGGCACGTACGAAACGCCAACAGTTGTCGGTCGCTTCCCCATTTATTGGAAGTTGGCAAGTCAGCATATGTGGGGAGATGACTTCAGCTTACCGGGTGTCCCATCGGTGATGTACTTCCATCAGGGATATGCGGTTCATGGAGCCTACTGGCACAATAACTTTGGTACGCCCATGAGTCATGGCTGCGTTAATATGATACCGGAGCAGGCTAACTTCCTGTTTAGTTGGGCACCGGTTGGAACAGAGGTGTACGTACATTACTAAATGGACGATTCCTTAACCGATCAGACGCTCTACTGCGCGCAGTGCGGGATTAGTTTTCTTTGGTCCAAAGAAGAGCAGAATCAGGCGACTAAAAAAAATGACTCGGCTCAAAAGCTGGTCAGTCCGACTCATTGCTCGGGTTGCCACCATCTATTACCAGATGCTGGCCGACAGCGTGGGATCATCAAGTGGTTCAATGGACGCAAACGCTTTGGCTTTGTTACGCCCTATGAAGGCAAAGATATCTTCTTACATGGATCCGAAGTGCGTAAGAAGAGCCGCCTGAAGCCTGGTGATCTGGTCGAGTTTTCGCTCAAAGATTCGAATCGAGGCAAGATTGCAGCAGACGTTCTGCTCTTACCCGTTCGCATTGTAGAATCCGAAACATAAAGTTGTTGGCAGGCAGATTAATTCAACCTAACGGCAATCGACTTCTGTAGACACAAAAAAGCCGCTCCAAGATATTCTTGGAGCGGCATTTTTTCTGTTTATCGTGACTATTTTGACTATCTCGCTTATGCGTTGAACAACATCT
>JAUKWC010116152.1:0-23328 GCA_032356245.1 Endocladia muricata
GATGAGGAGTGAGGTGTGAACGGCGGGACGTGGCGACGACGCCACTGGAAAAGGGAGAGATGGGTGTGTGGGGGCGGGGCGGGGTGGAAGGCGAGGCGGGCGCGGAGAGCGGTGCAAGTGTTGCGACGTGTCGGTAGCGCCAAAGCGGGCCGTCGCGAGAGCCCTTTCCGAAGAACAACACAGAAGTGCGAAAGGCGTGTGGCGGCACCCATATGAAGCAGCACCGCCATAAAAAGCGCTTTCCTGGAGACGCTCCACCCCTTTGCCCCGCCAAACAGTCAACCATCACTGTACTCACCCTGCAGACCACTTTGCGTGCGCCCCACCCCCCCCCCCCCCTGCGTGGGCATACTGTACACACACCTCTGCCCGAGATGGCACCCCGAAAACCTTTCCTTCACCGACAGTACACTCTCCACTCTCCAACGCCCCGACTTTGTGCCTGCTTGTGCCCGCATCCTACAGGACAGGACTGTACTGGAGACGTCTCTGCGTGCGTCATGGACGTCCCACCTCACAAACCACCCTTCAACCCACAAGCCGCCTCGCTGTGTCCCCCAGTAGAACGAGGTGAAGATCCAAGTTTCACGTCAGAATGCGAATACACACAAGCATGCCTCGACGAAACGTCGGACTGCATGAGTCCTTTGTGCGTGTTCAGTGCACAGTGGCCTGCAAATGAGCTCAGGCGTGGCCCTCGTACGCGGCATCCCTGCAACGTCCAGGAGACACTATCTTTTGCACAATTGGCGTCAGAACAAGCTCATTCTCCCACTTGAACCACTAGAAACCACAACAACACATCATGCACATAGGCACGTTTGGCATCATCAGAACACTCGCATCTCTCTGACAAAGAATGGCAGGTACGGTTTGCACACAGTTTGTGCCTCAAACTTATCACTTTTGGCTGTTTCGATACATGCTCGCTACTCGTGTCTACGCTCACTTCCGCCTCATGTGAGGCGAAATCTCCGCCGACTATTTTGTTACACGGTCGAAGGTCTGCTGACAATGTGACTACCACGAATACGTCCAGTTCACCTTGAAGCGTGGAGCTAGAGTCCACCTTACGCAGAGTAGTCGGTCTACGAGAAGTCTGAACAAGGACCCCGAGTCAGCTCCATCCCAAACTTGTAATCATGCTGACAGAGTCTGGCATTCACTCCATTCCACACAGTGATATCCGCTGTCAGACTTCACGCGTGACATTACTCCCCCCTTGTAAGCGCCTTCTTGGGGCGCTTTGGAAATCCAAGATCATGTCAAGGACTGCTAATGAGGTCAAAATGGCTGTCGTGAATGGAAAGCGCTGGGGATCTTTCACAGAGGACTGGCGTATCTAGTGTCAGACCACACGCTTGGCTCTCAAGCTTCTGGGCGTTAAGGCTGTAACCTCCCCTGACGAAGTTGGAATGGCTCAAACTAGAAACAATGCGACTACTTCGGAAACCGAGTCAGAAATCAATGATGACGCGGGAATTGAAGTTAGTGGGGCCTTCACAAACAAGGAGTGTAATGCCAACATACTGCGCGAGGACTCAGAAGCAGATGGCCGTGAGCGGATCGAAAAGGAGGTATCCCACCCTCTGGGTGGGCCGCTTCGAAGCAATACTTGGAAGTTCATCGGTCAGGTCAAAGATGTGCGCACATCTAGAAACACACCCCGTGACTGCACTCCATGTGACTTTTTTCCTTACAAATTTCCACTGGAATACCCGCCAGGGATTATTGCATTAACAAACAATGAGATGGAGAGCGCAGGTCGTCAGAAATGACACAGGGAGAAGTGCTGAGGTTTTTTGGTGTCCGGGCAGTGACAACGAAATACATGGCGGGAAATAGAGGGGATCTTTGGAAAAAGTGCCCTGCTACAAAACATAGTCCGGTGCCTGACTTTGGCCGTCTGACGTCACGTAGGAGATTCGACTCCATCACCAGCCCCACGAGATTCAATTCGTACTTGGAGCGACCTGGTTTGCTGGCAAACTTATCCAAATGGTCAGTTCTCAGTGGATTCGTGAAGGCCATCAACAAGTACTGCGGTCATTTTATGGAGTCCTCAGAGTGCAAATGGGTTGATGAGAGTATGCCACCGTGGTATGGATTTGGTGGTGACTGGGTTAACACTGGCCTCCCACATTATGTTGCCCCGGACCGCAAACTCGAAAACGGTTGCGAGAGGTGCGGGCTGCTGTATGCGGACAGAGTGGAATGACACCCCGTTTGGAGATGGGCAATGGCAGCAGCAACCGCTCTCCACTGACATTCGAAGACGAGTTGAACAGCTCAACCGTAACTACACGCCGCCCTGTTAGGCCTAGGTTTCGGACACGTAGGATCAGATGTAGTGATTCCCTACTTGTATGCGTGGTCACTGCTCAGGAATTGGGGCGTTACGAGATGGGATTCATTGGTGTCATCAAAACTGCAAGTCATCAGTACTCGATGAGTCATTTATCTACAAACGGGCTATTTGCCGTGGAGACTGCATTGAAAAGGTAAGCAAGCTGAAGGGAGGTTCAATGACGTTCACGGCAGTTCTATAGATGGACTGTAAGAGAATGTACTTCATCACCTCATAATTATTGACATCCACTGGTACTCCAATTAGACGCTCAAGATGGAGGAAGGAAGGTGAAAAGAAACCATATTTAAGATTTCCAGTTATCGTTCCCGAAGTAGTCGAAATTTACAGTGGAACTTGCAGCCAGATCGACCGCCATAATGGCAAGAAGCAGGATTCTCAGATTTTGGAGAAGTCTTTCGAGGCCAAACATTAGTCGCTCCGCGTCGATTTCGTTTTCTTGTCTGTTTTCATTGTTGACTCGTGGCCATTACACAAGCACTCCATGGGCCCCCGGAGTAGGATGAATCATGCACTGTTTTACGAATATCTTGAGGAGGGTCTCACTGACAACAGGTATGACCCATTTGGTGTCCAAAGTACCCCTATCCGGAAGGTGCCAGACAAGTGTGATACCGGAGGTGCAAGCAGAGCGGGCCTACCCCCTGTCCCTACAAATCGTAAGCGTATAAGAACAGAAGGATCGTTTACTAAATACATCTACAAAGTTCACTGCATGGTCTACAACAATCGAAGCAAGCCGAAGTTTGTTTGTTGTGACTACTACGGCGTTGGAAGTGAGAATTACTTTGTATGTCACGCTACTGTTGGTCGAAGGAGCTTCGAGTCATATCTGCATTCCAATCATCATATTACAGAGTTGTAATCAATTTGTAGTTGAATGATGTGCTCTGATGGGCAGCTTTGTAGCTGTAATATTACACAAGCAAAATAATACGAAAAGTAGACTACTAGACTATTACCACCTAATAGTTACGCCAGCGTTTTAATACTTGCGAGGACTCCTGGATATCCGTGTAGCAGAACCACTTCATAAGATGTCACCGTATACTATCCTATGTTTTCATGGGCATCATAGCGAATACTGACATATCAGAGTTCAAGTATGGCTGGTCTGGATCCAGAAGCATTGCATTGGTTCTTGCAGAACCCAGGCAAGTCGGACTCGTGATCTGTACGTCTCAGAGGAGCAGTCTACCAACTAGACTGCACCGCACGCGGTTCTGCTTGCAAGAGATGAACGTTACCATGTAAAGTAGAGAGACGTCAGAACGGATATAACGAGGGCGGTGTGAGCACGACTGAGCTAGCAATTTACGCATAGCTCATTATGATTTAGCAGGCTAGAGCCTAAAATTGTTAAATGTTTTGAGCTTGCCTCCCAAACTCGAGCTGCACTTCATGTGAGGCAGGATTACGGTACAATAAACATTAGTACATGTGCGAATCGCAAGGGTCTTCAATACTTCAGATGCAGGCTTTGAACTCGGCATGGTACAATACCCTGGAGGACATGTTTGTCCAATGAATATAGCTGCCGTACTTATAGCATGTACAGCAGTCGGTTTTGGGCCAATGGCGTAGGTTTTGCCCATTTCCTACCTTCGGACATAAACATGCACGGGGGCATGTACGATAGACGGTCCCCGCTGTAAAGTACTTATAATCGGTTCTTAGGATATACCTCATCCAGGCAGTAGTAACGGCCACCGGCTTTGACTTTATTTTGGCGTGTGATTGAAACTGTTAAGTTCTAAAGTTCCTTTTACGGTCAATTGCCCTTTAGCTTCAGTTCATCACAACTACATCGGTGTATGTCGAGAGATCGGGTTTGTAGGGGAAAGACTTTGGTTCTAATTGGCAGTCGTATGGTAAAGCTGTAGCTACAACAGGCTCATGAGCAGACGCGGTGGTGGATTGAAGTTAAGTTGTATTAATCGTGACTGCTGAAATATATGGATAAACCTGTCACGGCGCACTCGACATTAAGATCATATTACACTTGCGGACGAGGCTTGTTCAACAGCTCTTCCTTCCCGTCCGTACTGAACGCCTCATAACCAACGAGGGCTCACCATACTACCTACATTCGCAGTCGACTGGGACCTCGAATGAACGCGCACGAGCATTGCACAGTAATACAGTCTCTGTGTTTCCGGACAAAATGGATGCGGACGTCCCCCAGGTGCAGTAGGATAGTAAACTTTCCACTCATACTGCACTTTCTGGAATCCTACGGAATGCTGAAATCCGTGGCATTCCGAAACGTGGATTTCGTGTAGTACGACTGTTTTTGTTATGGACGCCGACTTCCAAAGAAAGATGTTTTGAACGGGCGTGTCCAGTGAATGTCCGCATTCACTGGTCGCAGATCATTTCTTAGTAGAACATCCAGCTCGTACTGCGGATCGTGCAATATTCTACAGTTCCACACCTCACAATGCGTACCTCAATGGCGCGCAATGATCTATACTCTGCCTTAAGCCGATATGCTTACCTTGGATATTTCATACTGTGAATTGTGTCCCAACGAATTGGCTACTACTGGTTTGAAACCACGACGCCCTTTGTCCGCCATCTGTGGTCCTAAAGAGTTTAGAGTAATGCCGGGTGATGTTCAGCTGCACCGGCCTACCCAAATTCGTGCTAACGTTGTGTGGCAAGTGCCGAAGTATAAAGCGATGCGCTGAGTTCTCAGACATTTATGTACCTATATTGGAACACAAACGACGACTCGTTTGTAGTTTGCGTAAGAAGTGGCAGACTGGATGTGTGCTGGTGGACGGCGCTAGTTTAGCGAGTTCCGACAATAAGACGTTCAACTATATTGCGAGGCTGAAATATAGCGTTCGCGTCCTTTTCAATACATATACAGAGCATAACCTGCTTTGTACTTCGCGCAATCAGCAATCAGCAATGCGCGCAAGAGGTCATGCCCGTGGCAGTGCATAGCTTACGACGAAGTATTACCACTTCCGGCTCGGGCTGAGGCCCACAGGTCGTTCGGCGTCGTTCAATACCCAACAAATTTCTTCTCACGTTGCACGGCCGTCCATTCATACGATGAATAGAGGAAAACAGACGCCGACAGTTCACTCCGCCTTTACTGTAAGCGTGCTGTAAGTGACCCGCGGTGGACGGCACGGGCAGACCTCTTGTGCTGAACAGGTCTGACACATATTTCACGACGCGTAGAAACACAAGGAAGCGCGAGGCGACGTGAAAAAGAGGTTGTACGCCTCTATTCGGGGTAGAAAAGAGCACAAATTTTAAGATTGGTCGGGTCTCACTCATGACAGGGGCTGCGATCTGTTAAGGTGGCAATACATATGCAGATAGATGTTGTTACCCAGATTCAGTTTCGCACATCCACCCGCCCATGTGTTTTTGAATGAGCGGATTCCATTCTCTGTCAACAGCGACACGACACGAATCTGAAAATTGATTTACTTTTCAAACTTATTTTTTCTGCCCCAGCGCCCCAGAAATCGCCCACTCTCTTCGGCGGGCATTCTCGAGTCTGAATTCAAGTCTTTGGCCATCCGCTGCAGTTTGGCTGGCTGGATGGAACTAGTTCTCCCATTGGCATGTAGTCTTGGACATTGTTGGACTGAACGCTATTCGATGACCTTTTCGCACAGCTACGTAATCTTCTTCACTACTCGTCAAAATGGCATTCAAATCCGCGGGGTTGTCTAAGTCGAAACCAGTATTTTTACCATTGACCTCGTCTGCCCTACTACTGCCGTTAATGTGCTACTCTGCGAATCCAACCGCATCCAAGTCGTCCGCATCCTACGACTCCTCGTCTTTTCTATTAATTCTACCGGGAAAAGCGGCCACCTCACTGGCCCGGAACTTCGGTGGTCCTCTCAGCGCGTGGAACACCTTGTCTGGAAAGCCATTCCCTTCCACCATGAAGTAGAAACGGTACTGTACCGTCATCTCCTCCGTAATGTGGTCCTCATATCCAGCTCCGGCGTGCGTGAGACACCCGTGCCGGATGAAAATAGAGTTAGGGGCCACAAAGATCTTCTACATCACGAACAGCGCTGCCGCTGCGACTTTCTCGCTTTCCTCCCCACATGAAAACACGTGCGAATAGTCACATACCGAAAAAAGAAAGCCCACCGCCCTGCTCACGATTGCGAAGAAGCCCAATGTCTCTTCTCTCAACGTCTCGTCGGAGTCATTGCACGGCGCATCCCGAGGCCACTCTTTATTAGTAGGCAAGAACAGACCCCCAGTCTTTGCCTTGAATTGCTTCCTGGCAGAGATCTTCTTCAAACTGACATGGGCGTCCAGCGCATAAAGCCATGCGTCCAAATTCGCACACATTTGCGAAGCCTACACCCGATCTCCCTTTGGTTCGCAAACTTCCATCAAGAGACTCTGTATACTGGAGTAGCGGGCGATTCCTGGCACCTCGTATACTATATCGCCCCCATCTTGCCCTTCGGTGACGATCGGGTTCCGCCAGGTCTCATTTGGCCTCTGTCTCAGGGCATTCTCCACGTTGAACGCGCTCGCAGTTAATGAAAAAAGTATCTCAACCGGGGATGTGTTCCTTTTGGGAATCAACGTCACGGAATCGCAGCTTCCCCGCAGAATACTGCGGCGATCAGCGAAGCTCGCATGACGAGTATAGCCGACGTGCTGAAGCGCAGTTTATCGATTCTCAAAGTAGATATACCCACTGCCATATTCACCATCTCTATCTGCTGCAGCCCTCCACTAGCCCGTTTGAGGCCGGCTGTGCGCCCAGATGTCCAGACCCGGATCGGTCCCCTCAGGTTGGCTAAAGCTAAAGTACCAAGCCGAGGAAACGTCCAGCCTCTGCAGGCCTATGATGTCCTCGATAGCGAGGCATCAGTGGGCTTGGCGCTCAATGGGTATGTGGATTGGAAGCAGCGAGAGCATGGTGTATGGATCGTCCGCCATCATCAGCCGCACCGTATTCTCGCCGTGATCTAGTGGGCCCACATATGCGAATTTGTCCCAAAGTTGCGAGCTCTGGTCGAAAATTGGTATGTCGCCAGGAGAGTCGACCGGCAGCTGCATCCGAACATTGTTGGCGAACATCCGGGGGCCAGCTTGAGATTCGTTCATATTCTTCTGCGTTACCCTGGTCTTGTAAGTCTCTTTCTTTTCGTCATTCACGATACGGGCCTTCTACACGACCTGTTGTCTCGACTGCCACATCAGCCTTTTTGACGCTGCTGGACCCCTCCGACTGTAAGATCTCCACATGTCGAGGCGTCGAACTTGAGAAGTGTGCTGCCGCCCTCTTCCTGGAAAGCTCTTCCATGACAGCCAGCACTGTCGGGGCCCTCCAAATAACGAATGCATGGTTGTCTGCAGTCTCATCGGATCCAGAGGCACGCCGCGACGAGCTGTGCTTAGAAGTCGCAGCAGCCAACGTCGGCACGCGAGTCGGAATGGTATTCTTGCTGGGCTCGGGAGCAAAGTTCTCAGTCATCTTGTTTGCGAAGCGTGTAGCGCGGGCCTTTTCGTGCTTGCTAGGGTCTTCTGTACAGACTCTATCTCTCTCCGCAAGCAGGCGCATCCGGTTCAGGTAGAATTCTTCGGCGAATATTCCCGAGGAACTTAGATTGCAAGCTCGTAGTCCCCAGAATGTCGTCGCGAGTCAGGCTATGGGGCTTCCCATACTTACCTAAAAGCTTAACACGTCTTGGAAAAGCATGTACGTGCACTCGTAGAGGGGTTCACAGTCAAGCGGTCGGTCGCTGTACAGGTCGTCGATGAACCACGACGCGGATATCATGACCAGAACAGCGACTCTAAGGCACTCTGAGCGAAGATGTTCGTCGTCGAGGTGCGTCATGCAGAGCTTTTTAGACATCGAGCTGTTGAAAGTCAGGCCGCCCAGCACTTTGAAAAGGCACATATGTTGGAGAGAGAACTTGGATACGCGTATGTAGCGGCGGTACGCAGACGTGCCCGCCCATTCCTGGCACCAGAATGGCGTCCGTCATTGCTTCAACAGTTCTCTTTTTACTTAATGTCAGCAGGTTCATGTCATCCTCGACGGCGAGACTCTGTATGAAGTAGATGATACCGATGAGGCACTGGAAGAACGATTTGTCAGTGCGGACCAGTCCGGCAGAGGTGTTTTGCTGGGACGCGCCGGACATGGTTTCGTCATACATCATTTCACGCCCATCCTTACAGCGGATGCGGCGCACACGGAGGCGCTCAAGAGCCGACGTCATGCCGTCGTGTTCCTATTTCAGGCTAAGGACGGCTCGGCTGCAGTGGAGCCCTTCTAACAAAGTACATCTAGTGCCTTCACGCAACACTATGCCATCCTTGATGGCCACGCCGATGAATTTCGGTAGCTAGGGATTGTTACAGCGTCGGATGGTCAACGACATGAGGCCGGCAGCGTACTCATAGCCGGGCTGAAACATATTGGACTGGAGGACGTCGACGGTGGCGTTGATGCTTTCGCCATGGGCTTTCTGCGGCTCTACACTCTCCTCGATGTGCACGTAGACCTCGATGGATTCGTTAGCGGCATTCCAGAAAGTCCAACATGACACTGGCTCCTTTTCCACCCCCACCACAACCACGTTAGAATCCACACCGTCGCAAGTCTCTCGCGGTAGAAAGCTGTCGGATGAACGGCGTGCCTGCCCTGAGGCGTCTCAGCGCAGGCGTATGCGGAGCGGCGACTTCGATTCAGAGGATTGTGAGCCCACTTCGGGCTCGAACTCGGAAGCGGCCTCGGCCGGCTGCGGCACTGGCCGGAAATCTGAGTCTGGGTGTGGCTCTGTGGCCAACGTGGACAACTTGACGGTAGAGGTCACGATGGGGCGTTTTTGAGTCAATTCGGAAGTACGACAGTTGCGAGAAAGGGCGAAGAATGGGAGTTGTCGAAGAGATAATCCGTCCCGGGAAGCCGGAGACAGAAAGGGAGAATCTTTGTATGGGGGAGAGCGCATGGGTGATAGTAGAGAATGAAAGAACAGGGACGTGAAATTCGTAGCACAAAAGGGGGTGGGACGAGAAGGCCTTAAAAGTCTGAATGTGTACCGTTGGCGGCGAATGGCGTGGCGTGTCGAAATACGCAGCTTTGAGCGGACTGCGATAATGAAAGTCCACGTTTGAAAACATACGATTGCCCTGCCTCTTCCAACTCTTCATAGTTCCGAACGGACGATAGAATACTCTCGTCGATCTTGCGATTAATTCCGACAGTATGGCCACTGCCTCTCCACGTTTAATACACAACGCGTTGAAAGCCAAGACCGTTGCTTTCAATAGGGGAAAAAGAGAGACGGACTCCGCACCGTCGAACATCGATTGGTGCTACAGGATCGATTGGATCTTCTACACGTCTCAATATATCCGAATTCTGTCGGTCGCTGTCCGCACCAAGCTGTAGTCGAGGAACTGTTACTTTCGGATGTCGATGATGTTATAGAATCATGCGAAAAGTGTGATAAGGGGCCTTAATGGCACTACGCCTGCACTGTGCACGCATCAGGGATGAGAAATGGTGATGCGTCCTGGATCGCAGGTCTCGTGTGACATCGCTCGGCGGTCTACGAATACTATACGGTAGTACTCTTGCTTTTTCGCAGCGGGCAGTACTGGCGTGAGTTGGCTAGCGCCATCGTTCAGTTTTTGGATAGGACTAGTCTCCGGACAGTTAGGTGCACAGCGATAACTTGTAATGTGAGATCAACCGGGAGCAGTAGCTACGGGGGTCCAAATCTTGGAACGGTTACGCTAGCGCCTGATGTTTATGGTGGAGAAGTTCTCAGCGAACTGTAACACCTTCGGCATCTGCAAACAAAATAGGGAGTCGTGCCAGCGATTAGCCAGTAGCCCGTGCCACACCATCGATGAGTTTGAGCCATCGTGGGTGATGAGCTCGCTTCGATCTTCGTAACTTCCTTTCGTTTCTTAGCTAGGCGATGGTCTGAGCTTGCGTGAAATCGACGATGTCGTCAAACACCACGTAAATGAAATTGTTCGTTTTGATCACGGGAATTTCTCGGGTTATCTGAGTACGACTGGCGCTTCCATTCCCGGCGTCAGCGGTTACTTCGTCCAAGTCACAATATATCCTTCGCACGCAGTCCGTACGCCCACGTTGTCATAAATCGTACTGGCGGCCATATAATGTGTAGCCCCGGTAGACCGTCTCCAATTTCGATCCGTCATCAGATTGGGATCGAGTATTCCCTTTTTAGGAGTCACTCGTTCGGTCAGTAATGTTGGGCGTAATGTGAGAGTTAGATACGAGGAAGAAGAGGGCGTCAGTTTTACACCCATTGGTAATTCTCGATCAGCACAGCAGTGTAGAAAACCGCCACACCCGAGCCCTTCCTCAAGGGGGGACATCGTATGATGCTGTCACTCCCACTAGTGCTGCGTCGGTGTGTCCGTCGATATTCGTTCAGCGTCCCAATAAAATGGGACAAAAATAGTAAGGATAGGCAGTTAGTTACTGTGTTTTTAGTAAAGAGCTTCGCCCCGTAGGGCAGCCCCAGCAAGACCCCAGCTATCAACGAATTAGTGTATCACCACCCGAGGTGGAGTGGAGCACCGGTAGAACAACCGCACGAAAGAAAACCGATGACGACGATGGCGTGCAGACCAACTCTTCATTCCGAGACAGTTTCGAGACTCGTGCTCGGCCCGATGAGAGCGGGGTACTCCTGTCGCCAAAACCAAACATCACATAACCTAAACAACACACGAAAGTGGTCGACTCGGCCCTCGATTAGATCCATTTATCTTGGCCTAAGGGCACTGCATCGTATCTATGTCGCTGGGATGTGTATACACCAAGCACCGCGTACGGTGGATGGGTGTATAATATTGCAAGAAGTGGCAGTCTGGTACGCCTGGCTCATTAGTCGCGTAATAAGAACGTGTAGTGTGTGCGGCAAAGTGCTTCACCTGAGAAGATCGTGATTTCATGTTCCGTCAAATAGTCGCAGGGGTATCCATTTAGACATTCTAGATTCAATTTTTTCAGCATCTCTAGCAAATTTTAGTCATAAGACAGAGGCATGCTGCCGGTCGCACGAGCTATCTGAAAATGATTGCAGTAAGCCGCAGAAAAATTCGAGAGATGAATTTCCCTCGCTCCCTCAAAATTTCTGAGAAAAACTAACCAACGAGACCCCTCTCTTTCCTCTCTTTCATTTATCCGTAACAATACTTCATCACACACGGCTAGTTCTGACAATATTCGGATAGTCCGTGTAGGGGGCCGGGTAATTGTATGCCCCGTACAGATTTATTGCGGTGGGGGAGGAGGGGGTTAGGGGGGTGCGGAAGGCGTGGTTAGGACACCGTACCCTTTCCTAGTCGTACAACACTGGATCCCAAAAGATGAGCAAAACCCACATCCGTAGTGTGTTCTGGATGTGTTATTTGTAATATTCATATTACCCCTGTCCCACAGTTTACGTCAGTTATACGCTGTCACGCATTTTACACGGGGCCTCGTACCGCCACATCCCGCACATTTCTTTTTACGGTGTTGATTGGGGTTTGGAGCTATTGGCTTGATTCTGTTACGGTTCGCTCCGACTTCACGGGGTGATTTAACGTTTCAGTTGTATTGCTGGTTGTAATTACAGTTGGCCGGGGTGAGTTAGCCGCTGGTGTAGAACTTGACGTTTGTACTGGCGCCGACGCTAGTTTTCACTTCGAAGCTAAGTATCCTTCGTTGGACAGCTCGACTCTGTACTCGGAGAGTGTTGGATGAGCGTGTGCCGACTGCGAAGCAGCCTCTTACTCCCTTCTGGCTTCCCGTTGAACTGATGGCGTTTGCACTGACTAGATACCATAATACTACAACCAGACACGAGCAATATTCATTCACGAGACCTAGCGTCCTCCTCACGAGATTGTACTACAACCACCACATCGATGCGCAACGCTGGTCCCTTGCACATTGTTTGTGGCTTTCAGCGCGCCCATTGCCAACTCCAGTTCGACAAGGGGTAGCGGCCTGTGCGCTACCATCGAGCATAACGAGATTTGCTGCTCCAGTCGTCAACACTTTGCCAAACCCGGCGCATGGACTAACAAGGGGTTTTCAATTTACATTGGTTGCAGTGCTTCCCATGATTGTCACAAGCGACTTTACGATTGGATCATTCCTGTTCATTTGTGCGGCTGCGAGGCTGTTCTTTTGCACGTCTCCGGATAGCCACGACCGCGCGCGGTGAGCCACTGGAGTGACTGCCCTCATACAGAAGCTACCTCGTTACTCCGGCACTATCGACTATCTACAGTCAGCCGTTGCAGAGGTGTTACATGACTGCGTGGAGTATGACTCATTCAGCTTTGTTTTTGTCTGCGTACCGCCCACCTCCAAGAACCTCTCCGTTCACTCGCCATATTTCTTAATCTAAGTTCCCCTGCGTAGTAATGCATCATACGCAGAGGCTGGCCTCTCAGGGGCCCAGACGTAGGTGGACTGCTAATCCACAGTAGGTGGTCCTAGCTTTAGCGCTGAAGCAGCCTTCTGCGTCCTCGATTCACGCGCTCGACTTGTGGCCAACTCTGGTCGCAGATAATTTCGCTGCGTCCTCTCTTCGGATCTGTGCGCTCAGGAACAGCAGAAGCATCATCCACAAACGATGAGTAGATTCGATGGTAGGAGCTCTCCGCAGCGTCACACTTCCATCCCGTATATAGTTTGTATTACCGACTGCGGGGCAGAGGACCTCTACTGACCCATCCGACGCTTTAGGAAAGCGTCGACAGCTAGTTGGGACCGACTGCCACGCTTCTACTTCGCTCATTTCTGCCAGAACGAATATTTGTGCTGCCGCCGACATTCCACTATCCGTATCGCTTATTACACACATTTAGAACCGGGAAAGATACGGTAGCCAGGCGGCAACTTCCATAGTATTCGAGAGAGCTAAAAGTTGTCAATGAAAGTGACGCGCACCTCCGAGCCCACGGATTGTGACACCCACGAGACCACTCACCACGATATAATAAGATCCTATCTATCGTGGCCTAGGATGCTCGTCTTCTGTTCTTGAAGGTAGGGGTAAAGAAACGACATGGTAAGCGTTACGTTCCATTGCACTGAACAGCAACATTTAATTGAAACCATTCGCGAACTGTAGCACTTTGGTGGATATCTTGTAGTAGCCTCCTTTTGGTGTGAGTGGCAAAAAATACCACACCTTCGTGAGGCTGGATATGGCTCCCGCGACTGTCTCTGTTAAACACTGTGGTAGTGCAGACTTCGGAGTGGTACACAAGCTCCTATTCCGAATTGAATTCCTCGGCTTTGACAGGCGACAGAGCTCGGTTCTCGCGTGACCGTCTGTCTAACAGCGACCTCATCGCCAATGATAGCATGGTATGGCTCAGCGGGACTCAACAGTGTCTGTTGGGCACAAGGGGTGCGTACGAGATATCGCCGAGGGTGTACAGTAATTGCAGGTCATGGGCTATTGTCGTCCTCGAAAGGATCCATAAATGTTCGGGATGGTGACACGATCCCTCTCCCGCGAGCCCTATCAGGCTCGGGTGTACACAATCACTTTCCGGTATGCGGCACATCCGCGCATGAGGAGCTACACTCCAGAACCTCAGAGATCACAACTGTTGAGCAAGCCAAGAACTGATCGAGGATCAACTGCAACGGACCATTGGTCCGATCAGAAGAGAGTGCGCTTCCATCGGAAGGCGACTGTGTGCTCAAACCACAGCCGCACTGCCCGCACTATTCACAACCTATCAGTATCAACGAGAAGAAAGAAACCTCCAAGCTTAGTCAATGTCGTAAATCTCATAGACGATGGGACCGACAAGGAGAATGTGTCCAACATTGCGAGCGGAAATCCCTTCGCTGGAGAATGCTCCCGTGTTCGCACTATAAAAAACGTGGATCGGCGCCTGTCCGCGTGTTGCAACACGACAATGAGATCTGTCTCTGAATAACGGGTAGCTCAACCCTACAACAGGGACCAATAGGTCCGGGCGCGCGAGCCGAACGACTTTTGACCCGACCACAAGCAGTCAATCGCGGTTGAGCGAAGGCAGCTAGGTCGAAGAAGGAACGGAGCTCTTCACATCAACTATGCATAATCGACCACAACGCAGGCTGAGTATTTTGCATGCAAGGTTTGTCCTTTGCGTAGTACACAAAGTACCTCTGCTTTCGGTGCGATCAACTATCGTCCACTCTAAATATTTAGGCATGTCGTCAAGTAAGTGGGTCCACAATTATTTCTAGGTCAAGGTAGCATAAATCAAAGTTATTAAAAGACTACCAAAAGTTAGTAATAGCGCGACATATGAACTGAATTGATTTGTCGCATTGAGACCAGCCAAAGTGCGAAGCAGAGCCTGCGTTGCTTTGAATCCTGAGATGGTTTAGCAGTGCTAGTGAGTAGTCCACTTCCTGTACATTCTAGACGTTGGCGTGCTGCGTGTGGAGTTTAAAGGCTGGGTAGAGGGGTAATAAGTGACGGAAAGAAGCGGTAGCCAAGCAAAGACACAAACGTGATCAACGATCTTTACTTCTAAGTTCCTGTATCCCGTCCTTCGCGCGGCGGGCAGTACCGACTGGAGAGCTCAGTAGAGTATCGCCTGTTGTTCGAGGCCGGCGGTAAGCGTCGGCACCGAATAGACAAAATAGAACATAGCTTTAGAAAGCAACTACAATAGCAGTTTCTAAAAGGCTTTGCGTAGAGAAGGCGCTCTCGATAAGTCGCGCCGTTTTGAAGAGAGCACCACTCAGAAATGCCGGAGTGTGTTGGTGACAAATGTCATTGTGCGTCTATACGCAAACCGCCTCGTATCGCCACTCCCTCTAATTTATCCTCGGCAGCTCCATCGTGTGAATCTCAAACGAGGAAAACTGATGGGGGAGTTCTGAACCGCGATGTGGTGTTCCGAACTCTCATGAAAAATTATATAACCTTGGCGGTTGAGTTTTCCTGATTGCTGTCAAGTCAACATCAGCAACGGATTCGGCGGAAAGAAATGTGTATAAAGGCGGTTTTGTCGCGATTATTCCTCGATGGTGCTGCTCCTTACGTCGACCTCATCGTCCTGCTTGCCCAGATTTCTTTTTCTTGGGGCTTTATTTTTCTGTGGTGGACTATATCCTCGACGACGTCCCTTCCAATTGGTGGGTACTGCCGCTGGTAGAAGGGAGACGATGAAGCGGGTACAGGAAGGCCGTAATGTGTCAGGATAGAAGCTCGGAGGTAGAGAAGAGTTAAGAACGAAACGCCTACTCAAGAGTTTCTTAAGAATCACGGAGGAGATGATGCATCGGCAAACAGTGAAACGTCCTGCGAGAATTCTGGCACAAAACAGCGAGAATTATCGGTAGGTTCGGAGGTCACATTATGGCGGAGACACTGAGCAAGAGAAGAAAACCAACGAGCGTTAGCGGGACATTCTGCATTCGACGAGTGCTGTAGAATTGAGCGCATTGTGGCTGAGAACGGAAAATTTGATCGCAGCGTAGTCGTACTCGCGGACGGATTATGTATGCCTCTACTTCAGCCGAACATAGTCGTGAGTTATTTCACCGTGTCAAAAGGAAGACGTTGAAGTTCTCGAGCGAAATTCGCCAGCCGAGTTTCTCAACTTTCCAACACAGTGGCTGGCAAACGATTAGCCGGCTGAAGGTTGTGGAAATCATCACGCGCTATTTCTCAGCTGCGTGGGCCATAAACGTACTAAGGTTGTTCGTTCAGCAACCCTCGAGTTTTGTCGTCCATTTCCTGGATATGTTCGGGCGTGTGCGCCTGGGCCTCGCAATAGACTACAAAAGACCAAACGATTTCTAAAACTATAGCAACAAAAAGGGTACGAAACGTCCATCGGTTGGAGACTGTATTTACGCTGGGAGTGTGGACACTGTACATCGGATACGGTTCTGGAGGTGCCGGGCATTGCGAAGTAGAATTTGCTGTATAGCTCAGCTCATATGCTGAGATTAGCAAAATGTACTGCGGTTATGAATAAAATTGAAGGAGTCGCCCACGATCTGCGGAAAGTACAGAAGCAGTTCCAGAATATATTGCTGGAAGACCACGTCAGAGAAGTGAGCGGGAAACGAAAATGGATTTGGATTACTTGCCCACGGCAAGCACATATCGTCGACCATTGTGTGATTGTTGACTGCGATCGAAAGGAGATTATTAACTGCGAATAGAAGCACCCAACGGTGCTTCGTCTCGAAGTGCTGAAGGGCTGCGGCGGTAACGATGGGGATAAGTATCGAAAGATGGAGGTTCGGCAGGTAGATCCATCACGTAGGCCTGTCGCGTGTGTCATAAACAAAGAATGGAAGTATCTTCCGAGTCTATTTTCGAACCATGCATTGCGTTGGTTCGTCATGAAGCGCACCAGTACTGAAAACGGCTCGTAGTAAAACTTGACGAATAGTGTTAGTCAGCCCATCTGTGACGTTGTACGAAGAGCGAACAGAACCAATGCCTGAGACAGCCCCCTGCAGGGATCTCTGTCGAGCAGCGGCAACATCGATTATCACCAGTATTTCGGAATTTCCCGAACGTCTCGAAATGATATCGAATAGCAACTTACTATCCACAACCAGTTCACTGGTATTTGTGCGCAGAAAATATTTTTTTGTGCTTTGTGCCAGCGACGATTATCTCGACAGGCTATAGCAGGGGCGTATTCAGTAATTATGGATTCTGGATTCCAGTTGATCGAAATTGCGAGAAGTTTGCTTCGGCGTGAAAATCCTGGAGGTTCCATACGTACAGTTGCTAATTCTTGATGGTCGTGCAATCGTTCGATTGCTCAAACTCGAAGCCTGTGAGTGGAAAGGCGATTACATCATCTACTGCCATTGCAGATCGTTGTGCTGTCCGCTTCGACAGAATATCAAAAGAGTTGTTTCCCGCTCGACTGAAGCCGTCAACACAACCGTCTGAAAGGCGGGATGAAATGTCATTGGCCATAATGAAATAAAGAGCCCGGTCTGATGGCTGATTGTTTATTTCGAGTTCCTTCTGGTGGCTTGAGTCCAATTTTGTATGCCAAGGACCGCCTCGTTTACATACTCTCTGGAGAGGTGTGAGGGTCTCAAAAGATTGCGATGAGAGCAAATTGAACTCTGTCGCAGGCTTCGTGATGTAAATGCCGCGTGCTACAGGTTCATTTGATTGCAGGTATGCTTGCCTGACTTCCAGTGTCCACATCTTGATGTCAAATTCTTTTGAGAGAGAGAGTAGCAAACCGATAGACTGTGGCTGAATCGTCGATGCTGAATGAACCATCATTCCTTTGTGTCAGTCACGATGTCTGCCGTGGACATACCTCCTTTTTTTTGTCTGTTTTCTTCCGGCATAGAAAGTCTCTGCGGCGAGAGTAAAGCGGCCAGATAGAACAATTGCCTCCGATGTAATGTTGTCATGAGAGATGATCTTGGATGTTTCCCGGCCGATTGGTTTCAATACCTCTTCTTCCATACCTGCTCACATCCTATCACTGTGTGCGCGAAGATCATGCGCAGCCACGATTTCTGTTGTGAACAGTCGTTCATGACGAGGAGGTAAAAACTGTTCGCGGCCATTCTAGATTGATAGAAGGAAAGAACCTGAGGTCAAGGCAGGAGTATGGTACCGTTTATCCTGAACTACATTCGTCTGTGTTTCCGGACATGGATGCGGACGCCCACCGGGTGGAGTAACCGAATAATCCTTCCACACGTACTGCCCACTTTGGAATTCTATGACATGCTGATTTCCGTGGCATTCCAAAACGTGGAGCTCGTGTAGTACGGCGGTTTTTTGCATGAAAGCCGACTTCCAGAGAATAAAAATCTTGAACCGCCGCGTCCAGTGAACGCCAACATTTACTACCAGCAGTTGATTTCCAGCAAAACATCCAGCTTGTACTGCGAATTGCGCAGTATACTGCAGTTCCGCATATGACCTTACGTACATCAATGTCACATGACCTATAGCCTGCCTCACGTGGATACGCCTACCTCGGACCCTTCATACTGTTAGTTACCTTCCAATGGATTTCGCGCCACTACACTGAAGACCGCTACGCACAATATGCGCCATCTGCAGCTCTAGGAAACTGAGCACTATACTCGGAGGTGTTCGGGTGAACTGGCCCACCGAGAATCTTGCCGACGTTATATGGGAAGAGATGATATGTAAAACTCTGCGCTGATTACTCGGACAGTATTGTAAACACAGTGCGACGCAAACGAGGACTAACTTGTAATGCGCATAAAGCGTGGCACATGGCACGATTGTTGCTGGACGGCGTGAGTTTAGTGTATGCCGAACATGTGACGTTTACTCGGGTCGAGGGGCTCAAATGTAGTGGTTCTGCCCTTCGCGATGCGTTCGTATAGTAGAGCCTTCTTTGTCCATCGACCCGTCACTGGCTAACAATGCGCGCACGAACTCTCACATCTGGCACCGCATGGGTTGCGCCGAAGTGCTGCCGATTGCGGGGCAGAGCTGAGGCCTACAGTCGAGTACGTGTCCTCTCATACGAAACAACTTTCTCCTTACGCTATACAGCCACCTACCCTTAGAAACATGTTGGAGGTGCAGATGCAAACACTCCGGTCCACCCTTGCCGTAGCTATACTACAGTTGACCCGTGCAGAACAAGAGGCACACACTTCTTGTGCTGGACAGGTCTGACACGTATCACACGAAGCGTAGACACAAACTGAACGTCGTGTCCACGCCAGGGAGAGATAGTACATGTGTATGTTGTGGTTTGGAAAGGTATGTAATTTTTAAGACCGGTGGGGAATCGCTAGTGACAGGGGCAGAGATCTGCACATGTGAAAATAAATGGGCTTATGGACGTTGTTCTTCAGATTAAATATCGCACACCCATCTGCTCATGTCTTTTCACATGTGTAGATCTCATCCCCTGTCCTTAGTGACGCCCCCCTAGTCTAAATTATTGTTACTTCTCAACCCTTCTTTTTCTCGTAGAGCGGCCTCAAAATCGCCCACTTTGTTTGGGTGACCGTTCTTGCGACTGTAGCCGAAGTCTTTCTCAGCGGCCATAGTGTGGCCGGCTCGCAGCAACTGGTTCTCAAACTTGTACGTAGTACTTAAGTTTGTTTTACTTCACGCTCTTCAGTGACTTCTTCGTGTAGCTCCCCAATCTTCCGCACTACTTACCGGAATGGCAATCAAGTCGTTGAGGTCATCGGAGTAGAAACCATCATCTCTTCGACTTAGCTCCTCTGCCCTCCTACTCCCACCCGCGTGCAAGTCTGCAAACCCAACCACGTCCGCGTCGTCCCCACCGTCCGACTCCCCACCTCATTCATTCCTCCCATGACTAACACGGGCCATCTCACTGGCCGGGAACTGCAGTAGTCCTCTCAGTGCGTAGACCACCTGGTCAGTTACACCATTCCCTTCCGAAAGACAGTACACATACTACCCTACCGTCAACTCATCCGAATTGTGATCCTCATACCCAGCACCGGCGCACATGAGATACCCGTGCACAAAAAACACAGAGTTCGGCGACACAATTATCTTTGCCATCTTGAACAACGCCGCCGTTCCCACCTGCTCCCTCTCCTCCCCGTGTGCAGACACGCGTGAACGGTCACCTACCCACAACGGGACACCCACTGCCCCGCTCACGATTGCGAACAAGTCTAGCGTCTGCGCTATCAACGACTCGTCAAAAATATTGTGCGGCGCTTACCGCGGGCAGTCGCTCCCAGTAATCAAAAACCAAGCACTCGTTTTACGTATTAATAGCTTCCTCCCAGATGTCTTCCTTAGAACGACGTAGGCGGGAAGCTGACCTACCCACGCGTCCAGCTGCGCACGCCTTCGTACGGCCCACAACAAATCCCTCCTCGATTCGTAGGCTTCCATCCCCAGGCTCCGTGTTCTGTAATAGCGGGGGATTCCCGGTTCCTGGTTTGTTGCGTCCCCCTCGTCTTCTCCCTCGTTGAAAATCCGGTTCCACCCAGTCTCATTCGGGCCCTGTCCCAGTGCATTCTCCCCGTTGAATATGTTTGCAATGAGCGAAAATAACTTTTCACAGGGCGAAGGCTTCCACTTGGTCGTCAAAACCTGGGCTCGAGGCTTCCGCGCGAAATGCCGCTGCCGTCAGTGAGATTCTTAAGGCACGTGTAGCTGAGGTGCTGAATCTCACTTTCTCTCCTCTGACAGTAGGCACATCCTCTGCCGTAATTCTCACCCCCATCTGCTGCATTCCTCCAGAAGCACGTCTGAGCCCGGTTGGCCTTCCAGATGTCCGGACCCCCATCGATACCCTCAAGCTCGGGAAAGTACACGTAGTTCCCAATGAAGAACAGAAGCCGATGCGTAGCTTCGACGTCCTTGGTGGAGAGGTACAAGTGCGCCTGGTGCTCAATGGGTATATGGATGGGAACGAGCCCGAGCATGGAGTGTACGACTTTCGCCGTCCACAGCCACAACTTGTGTTCTTCGTGATCTGGCAGATGGACGTATGCCACATTTCCCGAGTGCCGAGTAACTCTTCAAACACGAGCGTCTTGTCCGCAATGGCGACCGGCAGCTAGTTCGAAACCTTGTCGTGGAACATCTGTGGGGCACCTTCATGTTGGCCCATGTTCTCCTGGGCCTCCTTGGTCTTGTCAGAGACCCCTTGTTTCGCCTGCGGTACCGCCATGTTCCCTCCAACAGGCTTCCCCGACTGCACAATCTGCACAATTCGAGGCGTTGACCGTGAGGAGGGTGCAGGCGTTGTCTATCTGGCAAGAGCTTTTCTGGCGGACAACACGGCTGGGACATTCCGCGCAGGAACTGCACGCTCAACTGCATTTGCGTAGGAAGCACGAGCAAGCAAAGCAGGGCGTCATGTAGAAGGCACAGAAGCTGGGGTCATCCCGCGAGCTTGAGCGGTGTGCTTGCTGAGCCCGGGAGTAAAGTGCTCAATTACCCTATTAGCCAAGCGCGTAGCCCGGGCCTTGTTGCGATTTTCCACATCTTCTCGAGAGTCGTTGTCTCTCTTGGAGAAGAGGCGCATTTGGTTCAGGGGGAGCTCTCTGACGGAAATCCTGATGTGTTTCAATTGAGGAATCTCAGTCCCCACAATGTCGTCACAACTCAGGCCCTTCCCCTCGCCATACCTATCAAACAAGTCTAGGCAGGCTTCGAAAAGCTGACGCGCGCATGCGTAGAAAGCTCCAGATCCAAACTTTGCTGTGGCGGTACGCGTTGTTGATGAACCGCTACGCGGAAGTGATGAGCAGAGCTACGACTCGAGGGCTCTCTGACCAAACATGCTAATCATCAAGGTGGGTGCTGCCGAGCTTCTTAGAGGTCGAGGCGTAGAAAGTCAGGTCGCGATGACTTTCACGAGGCCTGAGTCTCAGAGGAAAATCTTGGCTATGCGTACGTAGGGCCAGTAGGCAGACAGGTCGGTTGCGGGGAGCAGAATGGCCTTTGGCACTTCTTTTCCAGTTCCCTTCTGACTCAACGCTAGTGGGTCTATGTCGTTCTCGACGGCAAGGGCCCGCATGAATTGGATCACATCCATGATGTAGTGGAAGAACGACTTGTCGATTTGGACCAAGCCGGCGGAGATGTTCTGCTCGGACGCGTCGGACATGATTCCCGCGTCCCTCATGTCTCGTTCCTCCTTTCGGCGGACATGTCGCACGTGGAGGCGCTTGCGAGCCCATGCCGTGCCGTCCTTTTCCTCGTTTGGGTAAAGACAGCTTGGTGGCGATGAAGGCCGTCCAAGATGGCACACTTGACACTTTCGCGAAGCACTGAGCCGTCATTAATGGTGTCGTCAGCGATAACTGGTAGCGAGGGATTGTCGCACCGTGGCAGTGTGACCACCATGAAGCCAAGGTCGTACTTATCGCCGCGCTCATTCATGGTAACCCGGAGGCCGTCGACGGTGATGTCCATGCTTTCGCAAAGAGCGTGCTGCTGATGTATGGTCTGGGCAATATCTCTCTAGACCTCGGTGGACTCGTACTCGGCCTTTGAGAAAGTTCGCCACGACACCGGCTGCTCCAAAACCTCCACGGCAACCACATCAGAGTCCTCACCGTCCCAAATCTCTGGTGCTGGAGAGCGGCCAGACGTAGCCCGGGCCTGGCCAGAGGCGTCCCGGCGCAGGCATTTGCGTAGTGCCAACTCCGATAGAAAGGGCCGCACGCCTGCTTTGGTCCGGATCTCCTCCCCCGTCGCCACCGGCTGCGATTTTAGCTCCGATTGTACCCCCAGCTGCGGCTCCGTGCGTAACGTGAGCGTGTCGCAGGTGGAGGTCGTGAAGGCAAGCTTGTCGGCCATTTCGGAAGTACGTCACATCCGAGAGCGGTTCAAGCATGAGATTGAAGGAGGAGGGGTTTTATAATGTGAAGGCGGAGAAGATGAGAAAGGATCCATGTGCGGGGGAGGGTGGGCTTGTGACGGTAGGGAATGGAAATAATCAGAGAAGAGAGTGGTAGCGCAGGAGGAGTACGGACACGAGGGCCAGGAATGGTTGAACGGGCAAAGTTTGGCGGCAATTATCGTCGCGCTCAAAACTGAACTATTGCTTTCAGTCCGCAGTAGCTGCATTTCACGTTTGAAAAGTGTGCAGTTTTTAATACCGATGTGGTGTCACTAATGGCAAGGGTTGAGATCTACACATGTGAAAATATGTGCGCAGATAGATGTTGTTTTTCAGATTAAACTTCGCACGTCCATCTCCTCATGTGTTTTCACATGTCTAGATCTCAGCCACTGTCACTAGTGACACCCCCGTGCACCCTGAAGAATCTACTTATGTTTCCAACTTTCAAGAAGGGGGCGCCACTATCCGTAACTGCTGTTATGGAACAGAAACGTAAGCGTGTCTGAGCATGTTGTATTCCTGGCTGCTCTCCTCCCTGTTAGCTATACAAATGGCTCGCACCTGCTCCCACAGCACGACTCCTCATACCCTCGTCATATCGATATGTC